>CAUYLG010057763.1:0-78688 GCA_963573385.1 Cacajao melanocephalus | reverse complement strand
TCAATACCTAGTTTATTGAGGGTTTTTAGCATAAAGCGTTGTTGAATTTTGTCAAAGGCCTTCTCTGCATCAATTGAGATAATCATGTGGTTTTTGTCTTTGGTTCTGTTTATGTGGTGAATTACATTTATAGACTTGCGTGTGTTGAACCATCTTTGCATCCCTGGGATGAATCCTACTTGATTGTGGTGGATAAGCTTTTTGATGTGCTGTTGCAATCGGCTTGCCAATATTTTATTGAAGATTTTTGCATCAATGTTCATCATGGATATTCTTAGTGCTTTTCTTAAGATGTGATGCTCAGAATTCACCCCAGGTGACCAGGTATGCACTGAGTAGGGCAGAGAATGGTAGACTCGATCCCTTTGAAAATCAACTAATTTTAAAAAATTCAACCTGTAATGGTGGTTATCTCTAGGGAGAAGAAAGACAGAGGGAACCCAGAGAGATACCAGGGAGAGGGCTCTAAAAATATTGACTCTATTGTAAGCTGACTTACAAAATATTGACTCTATTGTAAGAGGCACATGAGTGTTCATTTCATATAGATATTATTTCCTAAGTGTAGATACATATAGATGTTATTTTTTAAGCATGAACTATTCTTCTAGTTAAAGAGTGAAAAAAATTAATGTAACCTAAAAATTTGTTATTTCCTTGCTGGCCTATATTTGTCTTCTAGTTCATAATGATCTCTAGTCAACTCTGGCTACAGATAATATAAGCTATTCTTAAAGGGTTGTGCCTCTATCCTGTTCCTGTCTAGGTAATTTTTGGATTAAGAGCAAGCCTTTATATTTAATCCTAATATATGTCTTCATTTAGTAATAATTTCAGTCAGTTGACATGCCTTTGAAACATGTTTTTCTGAAATTCTTCAAATCAGTTCTTGTGAATTTGGCATCATTTGGTAATTCAATGAACATGCTTTCTCCCTTGGCTTTATGTGTTATCATTGAGTTTTTTTTTAAGTCAACTAAATTCTGAGGTCAAATTTTTTGAGAAATACCCCAAGCATATTCCAGCTGTCAAATATGTTTGAGAAATATTGGCTAAAGGAAGTTTTATTAAACCATCCAATATCCTATTTATTATTTTTTTTACTACATACCTCTTATGTTTTCTTGACTATGGAACTTTCTGATCCTTTATTTGCGTGACGATGGGAATATGCCCATGTAAGTTCCAAATCTGCTCTGGTATCAGTTTCTGAATAGGTTAGGGTAAGTTAGGTTATGCTTCAATGACAAACAGTCCCCAAATTGCAGTGACATAAAACAGCAAAGGCTAACTTCTTGCTCCTAATACCTATACATCCTTTGTCAGCAGAATCCTTGGGGATGCAGGCTGGTGAATCAGCGAACACTTTGAACATTGCTATTTTCTTCTTTCTCCTCCTCCTTTGCCTCCACCTTCTGTTTTTCAGCAACAACTTACTGAAATGTAATGTTGCTAGGTTTTGTTTCTTTTTGTTTTGTTTGCTATGGAGAAAGAAAGTTCTGGAGAATCTTCCTCCAGCACTTAAATATTCTAGCCCAGAAGTAACACTTGTCATTTCTGCTTACAAACTTATTGGCCAGAACTAGTTACATGGTCCCCCATGAACTACAGACGTCTCCAAAATGTTCAGTCCTCCCATGGGCTTAGAAAGGGGAGAGCCAGAAAAATATGGTCAGCATCATTAATGATTATCACCTGTGAGTCTAGTATACAGCGCTTCTCAAGATTGTCCGTAGAAACTTTTCTTCATGAGGCATTTGGAATACTGTGCCTCATAGGAGCTACCTTTGGAGGCAATAGCTTCTAGTCTGGAAAACAGCAAGGTCTGGTAGAAGCAAATCCACGAGAGACTGTCTTTCTTCACTTCAGCCTGGAGTTTTCCATCAGTCTCTCTTGGCTGTGGTCATTCAGTCAGTTACAGATCCCTTGGTATTAGCCCCCATTCCTCCATCTTGCTTGCAGAGTTTGTGTGTGTGTGTGTGTGTGTGTGTGTGTGTGTGGGAAAGACTTTGTGAAACTTCTGCTGAAAGCAAAAGCTGCTCAGCCTGTAGCATCCTTTTTCTGAGTTACAAGGCTATGTTATTGAAATAAGATGAATTTGTTTTGATTCTTGAATCTATGAGTTGGACTCATGGTTGAATCCATTTCAGTGGAAGTACAAAAGAAGAAATCCTATACAGACTTCATCTAATATCCACATAAAACTGGATTCTAAAGTTTAAATGAAAAATACAAAAATGCAAAAGTACCTTATACAGATGTTATATTTACCCATATAAATAACCAGACAAGTCTGCGTGCAAAGTATGAAATTGAGGCTATCTAGGAGATAAGCAACATGAACAGGGAGGATTGAGGCATGAAAGCAGCATCCACCTTCTGTGTAAAATTGCAGCTGTCTGGCGGGGAATAGCTCCCTAGGCTGCATGTCGTTACATAGAAACACAATATCCACTGTAAACCATGAAGCAGTTCCTCAGGAGGGCATGCATTTTAATGAAATACTATGCAGACTTCAGTGTCTTGGAACTATATATGCATTTTGCCACTTATTTCTATTTGAGGTGGGCCAGTGGCGGCCAGAGGGAGCTTCGGCTCTGCAGAAAGAGCCCTAGTGATCTTGATCTGGTGATCAGGAGACAGTCAGACTGAGCTGGGCTTATGAGGATGGCCTGCCTAGGAGATGGAGTTGGTTTCTCTTATAAAGTCAAGTCAGTAAGCCTGATGTGGTATTGGCTTATACCCTGATGAGTTCTAAAAATGATGTAAGGCCAGCTTCTTCGGTACCTGTAAATCCCAAGAATGGGAAATTTTTAAAATAAGGAAAAGAAGAATACGAAAAGATTTTTATCAGCATATCGCCTAATTCAGAGTGAACTTGCCGCTTTCCAAGAGTTGTTTCCTCACTTCCTTTCCTGTGGAGGTCACCAGCTTGTCCCCGGCTCCTTGTCTGCCTGCGGGGTCACATATGAGTGCTGACAGTTCTGGCCTCTGTAGGTGCTCACAGTGACACCAGGCCTTGTGAGAAGTGCCTCCTTCCTAGGTTTTCTTTTTGAAATAGCCTAATCTGAAAGAAAATCTCCTTTGCTGTTTGACATGGCATGAATGATAGCATTGGAAATCCTTTTAAATCCAGGAAGATAAATATGTTTCACTGGAGCCATCTTTTCAAAGGCAGACAACTTCAAATATTTCACTCAAGATGTCTCAGGGTCCTAAAAAAGATTCATGCTTGAATACACAGTCCTTCTTTAGTTTTGTGCATTTTGGGTTCTTGGGTGAGATTATTTTGGTGTCACTGGCCATGAAAGTTGACCACATTCAGCTTTGATTTTCTAGGTTGCAAGTTTCACAGTCCAGGCCTTGTAGGTGGTACCAAAAAAAAGTTGTTTAATACACAGGTATTTTCCACATCTTTGCTTAAACATCACTTCATCAGAAATTGCTTCTCACCAACCCTGCCCTGTTGGTTAGCTGGAACATTTTCCTACTTGAAATTATGTAATTTGTTGTTTGACTGTTTCCTGAGCCTTCTGTGATGGGTCTGGTCAGAGCCTGTCTTGCACACCTTTGTCTCCAGCACCTGACCACAGCAGGCACCTCATGAATATCCAGCACCTGACAGCCTGATATTTTGTTTCCCAGGAACAGACAATCTGCAGGTGAATGTCACCCGGACTCCAGAGTCATTTCCTCCCGGGAAATTGTTACCGGTTTCACCAACATGGCCTTTCACAGAAGTCAAGTCTTCCTCAGCAGCAGACAGAATCAAGACTGTGCTGGGACAGTTCTCTGACAACACAAGCTTGCCACAGTCAGCCCGAACCCCTGCGTCCAAGACACACCACACAACTAGGGCTCACGTGGGCTTCTCTTCTTCCCTTTACCAAGGAAGTGGACATAGTGCCTCCCTTGAGCCTTCCCAGGATTCTACGGAGTCCCTGGTCCAACCCGGGCCTAGAGGGGGACAAGAAGCAGCCGATGCGTCAGGTTTGCCTCTCACCAGCATGCCCCCCTCATTGTCCACAGTCCTGTCAGGGGCGTCCTTCAGTGCTGTCCTCCCATCCCAGCCAGTATGGGCAGGGGCTCCCTCCATTTCAAAGCATCCCCCGAGGTCAGATGTTCTCCCACTCCTCCCTCCACCTCCATCCTCTTCATTGACTCCTGACTCACCTCATTCCATCATCTCTGAGCCAGCAGAGCAACCCTCCAAAGTGCCGTTAGTTCCCCAGACAGCTCCAGCCAATCCCTCTGCAGGTCAGAACATAGTTAATCTCCACCCATTTTCTGATGAAATGGAGCACGCTCCATCCCAAAACGCCCGGGATCTCATAGGCGTCCCTCATTTAGGTGTTTCTGGATCCTCAACAAAGTGGCATTCCGAGCTGTCCCCAACAGAGGGTCCCCATTCAGTGGGCTCATCCACATCTGGGTTTTGGAGCCCCATGGCAGAACTGTCCCATCCATCTCCCCCTCCCCCAGCACTTGGAAGTCGTCTTTGGCTTCCAGATGGAAGCCCCTCATGGTCAATGTTGGAAGTGGCTTCAGGTCCTGCATCCACCCAGCAGATCAAAGCTGGGGTGGCTGGAAGAGTGTACGATGGGGTGTCTTTACCAACTTTTAAGAATACAGAAGCAGCGACCCATGAGGCTGAGCCTCCACTTTTCCAGACTGCAGAATCAGTGGCCGTAGAAATGACCAGCAGAAAGCTAGCCCCTACCACTACAAATGACTCTGCTAACCCGCTGCATTTGTCAGCAGCTCCAGAGAATTCCAGAGGGCCCACCCTTTCGGCAGAACACACCTCTTCCTCTTTGGTGCCTTCTCCTCTGCATGTCACCGCACCGGGTCGAGAGCAAGCTATCCTCTCTGGGGCAGTTCCCGCATCACCATCAACCGGGACAGCCGACTTTCCCTCTATACTTACTTTCCTCCAGCCCACAGAGAATCATGCCTCCCCACCTCCCATGCCAGATATGTCTACTCCTCCAGCAGAGGGCAGTGATGGGTCCCTTCCTACTGCAGCTAGAGACCTGCTCCTCTCAAGCAGAGTTCCTCATCTTCTTTCCACATCTTGGACATTTCCCCGGTGGAAAAAGGACAGTGTGACAGCCATTTTAAGGAAAAATGAAGAGGCAAATGTGACGATTCCTCTCCAGGCCTTTCCAAGGAAAGAGGTTTTGAGTCTTCACCCTGTAAATGGATTTGTCTCTGATTTCAGCACCGATCGTGTCTCATCTCCCATCATTACAGCACCGAGAACAAATCTCCTTCCTTCAGGATCACCTCCACCTTCCATGCTCTCCATACAAGCCACGCAGACTGTTTCCCCATCTCTTGGCTTTTCCAGCACCAAGCCAGAGACTTACGCAACTGCTGTGGCCCATTCTAGGTTGCCAGCTTCAGCTTCCAGCCAGGTGAGAGCATCGCTCTCCTCCATGGATGTCTATGATTCCTCAACAATGGGAGACATGAAAAAGCCAGCAACCACAGATGTTTTCTGGAGTTCTCTTTCGGCAGATACTGGATCCCTTTCCACGGAATCAATAATATCTGGCTTGCAGCAGCAAACAAATGATGATTTAAGTGGACATACAATTAGCTCCACAAGTTGGGAAACTCATTTAGCTCCTACAGCGCCTCCCAGTAGTTTAACTTCAGCTGCCAAAGCCATAAAATCTCAGGATTTCAGAGAGACTGCTGGGCCTTCAGTGACTGGAGAAGGGTTTAGCACTCAGGATCTCGTCCTCGGTACAAGCACTGAGCAGCCTGTGCCACAGTCAGACATGACCGTGGTTGGAAGCCATAGAGACCTGTGGCCCCCAAGCAATAACAGCCATTCCATAGACTTCCAAACAGCTGAAGTTGAGTATGGCTCATCCACAAGTCAACATTCTGTGTCTCATCCGCAACTACAGTTGCCCGACCAGCTGCCGCATCCTCTTTTACTAACCTTGTCAAGACCAACTTCTACAGGTGGCTTGCAGGAAATGCTTTCGGATGGAACAGATACAGGCTCTGAAATTTCCAGTGACGTCAATTCATCACGTGAGAGAAATACTTCCAGACCATTCCAGAACATCTTGAGATATCACTCTGCTGCTGAATCTTCTGTATCGACCAGTGTCTTTCCCAAGACCTCCTCCAGAGTGCTGCGGGCTTCTCAGCACCCCAAGAAATGGACAGGTGCAGCCACTAATGCAGGTAGTTTGTTTCCTGGTACCCCCAAAACAGGTATGACTGCTTTTGTGGTCAGAGCATCTTCAAGCTCAACGCAGATACCAGCTTTGCTCTGAAGGAGCTCATACCCCCTATCAAGAGTGAGTTAGCAGCCCCAAATAGTCATGTCATTGATCCTGTGCCTACTTGAGCTTTTGAAACTATTCACAGTGTCAGCATCCTTGCTACCAACCATAGCTGTGCTGTTAAGTGGCATTCTTGTTATGGTTAATCAACTTAATGAGCCTAGAGTTGTTTTGCCTAACTTCTGTCCACTACAAGCCCAGATTGCAGAGACTTCACCCTAGCAAATCCGTAAGTTACATCCATTCATCATCAGAACAAGTGACACGTGCATTCCCAGCCAATGACAAACTTTGTTTTTTCTGTCTTTACAGTGGACACAGTGTCATCAAAGGTAGAGCCAACAGCAGCAGCTGCCGTCACGTTGTTTCTGAGGAAATCAAGTCCACCTGCACTGTCTGCAGCCCTGGTTGCTAAGGGTACCAGCCCCAGCCCTTTGGCCGTGGCCTCAGGACCAGCTAAGAGCAGTTCGATGACGACTCTTGCTAAAAATGTCACAAACAAGGCCGCATCTGGCCCAAAGAGAACACCAGGGGCAGTCCATACAGCCTTCCCATTCACGCCAACCTACATGTATGCAAGAACAGCGCATACCATGAGCACACATACAGCCATGCAAGGAAACATGGGCGCTGCCTCTGGCCTGTTGTCTACGACATACCTCCCCAGGAAACCACAAGCCATGCACACTGGCCTCCCAAACCCCACCAACCCGGAGATGCCCAGAGCATCCACGCCACGCCCCCTGACAGTCACAGCCGCGCTAACATCCATTACGGCCTCAGTGAAGGCCACCCGGTTGCCACCATTGCGAGCAGAAAACACAGATGCTGCCCTTCCCGCCGCGTCGGCTGCGGTGGTCACGACTGGCAAAATGGCATCCAACCTGGAGTGTCAGATGTCCAGTAAGCTCCTGGTGAAGACAGGTATGAGACCACTGTTCCGATCTTAAAGCAGCAAGCCTGGCCTCAGAGACGTAACAATATGTTTCTTTTAAATCAGTGGTTCTCAACCAGGGGAGACTTTGCCACCCTCCCCCAGGGACATTTGGCTATGCCTGGAGACATTTTTGGTTGTTATTCTTGGTGGCACTACTAAAATCTAATGAGATAGGGACCAAGGATACCGTTCAACATCTTACAATGCACAAAACAGCCCTGAAAACAAAGATTAATCCAGCCTAAAGCATCCATAGGGCCAAAGTTGAGAAACCATGAGGTTTAGCAAGTGTTAGAGGAGAGAGAGAGAGCCTGATGTGGCATGGAGTCTAGTCCTAGGATCAGTCCTGGTATCAGAAGCCCTTGGGAAACCACAGTTCTGCCAGTGGGTCTGAGAATGCAAAGGTACCATTTTGCGTCAGGGATGTCTCTCGTGAATGAATGATGTGATTCGTAAAACACAACATCTTGGGAAGTACTACAGAGCTCAGAAAGGCATTTGTCATGAAGTTTTTTACTTAGCAGATCGCAAAAGTACAGCTTCCACACACTGTGGGAGCGCAGGATTTCTCTTGATGTTAGAAAGAAGACTTTCTTGAAAAAGTGGGATGGGCAGCACTAGAATTGTGAGCAAGGATGGGATGCTGTCTTTTTAGCCCCCACTCCCCAGCTATAGCAAAGCAGGCCTGGAATGCAGCAAGTGCTTTTAATAGTGTGGCAATGTTTGCTATAAAAAACATTAGACAAATTATTTGAAAGAGCGTGCCAATGTTGAATGCTCGCATCCCGCCTTCCTCCTCACCCCACAAAGAATTAAATGAAATTATATCTTGAGACGTATCCTATTCTAAAATGGGAAATTGTGAAATTAGGTATAGAGAAAAGTAGAGTATCTGTTTCTATTTCTCGAGAAATGATACCATCTGGGTTTCCTCTCTCTGTCCCTTCTCCCTGCCACTCTCTTCTGGGTGACAGGCAGCCCTGGCCCCTCAGAGGCAGAAGTTAGAAACATTCTCTTCTCTGTCTTCTTCCCAGCACCCCACCAACCCAGCTACATCTAATCAATCACCAGTTCCTTTCACTTCTGCCTCCTGGGTACCCCATCTCTCCATCCTAATTCACACTGCCACTTCCCTAGTTCACACTGTCATCGTCGCTCACCTAAATTTCTGCAACAATAGCCACATTTATGTCTCTGCCTTCAGACGTCCCCTCTCTTCAACCTGCTCTCCAGTATGCAGTTGAGAACCTTCTAAAATGCATTCCTTTGCTTAAGACTCATTTCCCATTGCCCTTAGGACCAAGCTTAAACGTGTATATACAGTAGTCCCCTCTTATCTGTAGGCGATCTGTTCCAAGATCCCACAGTGGATGCCTGAAAATGCAGGTAGTACCAACCCCTATATCAGTGATGTTTTTCCTATTCATACATGCCTATGATAAAGCTTAATTTATCAGTTAGGTGCACTCAAGGTCAACAACAACTAGTAATAAAATAGAACAAGTATAACAATGGACAGTAATAAAAGTGATGTGAATGTTGTCTCCCTCTCTCTTTCTCTCTCAAAATATCTCATGGTACCATACTCCCCTATTTTCAGACTCTAGTTGGCTGCAGTAAATAAAACCATGGAAAGCCACACTGTGGCTAAGAGGGAACTACTGTATCCTGAAATATTTCACTTCTTTCCCCTGCACCTTTGCGCTTGGTACTCCCTCTGCTGGGAGTGGGTGAGGGCGATCTCTTTCCCCCTTGTCAAATTTCACTCTTGTGATCCTTCAGAACTTAGCTGAAGCATCAGTTCCTGTGGAAATTTTCCCTGATCCCCATCCCTTTACCAAACTCAGGGCTGGATGCTCCTCCTAGCAGCTCTGGCAGCATTCTAGGCTTCCCTTCAAATAGCACCTGTCATATTCTATCCCAAATGCCTGTTCTCCGTCCTGTGTCTCCATTCCACTTGCGAGGTGGGGATGGTACCTTCCTGATGCAGGGTTGTTTGGGGCTGCAGCACTTAGCTCAGGGCCTACACCTAAGGAACTGCCCATGATGTTGCTGCAGGAATTTCTTCCCGTGCAGAATCACCTGGGGCAGGCACTGTCGAGCCGACTTTGAAAGTCAGAGGCTGCATCTGTCAGAAATGCAATGCCACTAGCATACCAGCTCGTTCTCTCCTCAGGTCACACAAACGGCTTCTTTCCTTAGGACTTTAGCAGGACCCACAGAGCTACCACCCCAGCCCACCCTCTCCTTGATGGCTCTGTGCTTACCAGCTCTGCCCAGAACTTGCATAAGGTGGTGGCTGGGAGGAGCAGGGGGCAAATGAATGATGAGATTTGCCATTTTGCCTGATTGCCACGCTTCTATTTTGCCCCACAGTTCTCTTTCTCACCCAAAGGAGAGTGCAGATCAGTGAATCCTTAAAGCTCAATATCGCCAAAGGGCTCACACAGGCTTTGCGGAAGGCTTTCCACCAGAATGATGTCTCAGCTCACGTAAGTGCCTTGTTTTGTAACCATGCTAATCATTCGCACTCTGCCTCTTGGGTGTAGAATATGTTTAGATTGTTTTCCTCCTTTCTAGGTACCATAACAACGCTGGCCAGAAGTAGAATCTGTCTTCACTTTGGCAACTAGCTAATGTGTAGTAGCTCAAGAAAAAGGTCAAATTTTGAGGAAAATGGAGACAAATTGTTTTATGTCTAGATTTCTTTCCAAAGACTGGCTATGTTGGCCAGGTGGGTGGCTTACACCCGTAATCCTAGCACTTTGGGAGTCCGAGGTGGGCAATCACTTGAGGTCAGGAGTTCAAGACCAGCCTGGAGAACATGACGAAACTCCATCTCTACTAAAAATACCAAAATTAGCTGGGCATGCTGGTGAGTGCCTATAATCCCAGCTACTTGGGAGGCTGAGACAGGAGAATCACTTGAACCTGGGAGGTGGAGGTTGCAGTGAGCCAGGATTGTGCCACTACACTCCAGCGTGGGTAACAGAGCAAGACTCTGTCTCAATTAAGTAAGTAAATAAATAAGTATATAAGCCTGGATATATTGTTTTAAACCGTCTCATTATCCCATCATTTGGGGAAAGTATTTACATTGTTCATGTAATTCTCTAGAAAACTCTCTATTGCTTTTCCCCTTATTTTCATCACCATTGTAAACAGTGGTTTATTTCTGGGCATTTAAAAATTACCTTGACTTGTAAATCAAGTCTGACTTCGCTTAAATTGCCTGCTGCACACAGGGAAGTAAACATTTTTTTCTTTTAATGCCAAGTACTGTTTAATGAGTGCTGGCTGATTTTGACGGCTTATCCAAGTGATGGAAGCTTCACTTTATAGTCTTTGGGTTTGATTCCAAGTTTTCAGACAGTAAATGCAGTTGGCAGTCGGTAGACTCCCATTTGCACCACTAAGAACTATTGCTCTGGCTTCTTCTTTTGATGTTCTCTGTCCTACAGCCGCAGTCAGCTTACTGACCCCTCCCCTCTCATCAACACCAAGGACTAGAAAGGAGACTTGGCACATACTTTATTGATCATTGTCAATCTCTTTTATATACTCCTGAAAAAGAAAAAAAGAGAAAGGAATGCATTCTATGAGAGGCTCCTATGGTTTCTGCACCAGAAACTTTACGGGAAGTTGAAAATGTGAATATTTCCACTTAGTTGCCTGATACAGTTATTGCTAAACTTCAGTCATTCTCAAACTACTTCTATAGTTTTGGGCTTTGCTGCATATCATCACAGAGCAGTGTGACAGTTAGTGTTAGGTTTTTTTGTTGTTGTTTAATGGGCTCTCTTTTAAAAACGTAAGTACATTTTTTTGAAAGGGCATTTGGTATCACCACCATAAATGGAAATCAAGATCATTTGCCATAAATAAAAGGTGATGGTAAGAATGAGAATAATGGAAACCAAACAGCTTGTTAAATTCAAGCTAGTGGTCCTTGCTTGCAGAAGGCTCTAAGGCTGATCCTGGTGTCCCTTTGTTTGTTTGTTTGTTTATTTAAAAAAGGAATTAGCAAGCGTTAGAGAGATGTTAAAAGCAAATATTCACTAAACTGAGACTTAGTTCTTGGGGTCATTAGAAGGATTGAAAGGGAACAACTTTCTCACTGAGTGACTTAGTGCTGTCTTGGGGCCTGTCCACGGTCCATGCTGAAGTACCTCTTGTTCCACCTAAAATCATCTTGAGCACCATCTTCAGGAAAAAATAACCAAGCGGGGGAGGGCACACAATGTGGAGGAAGCAAAGGCACACCCCTCCTGTTTCAAAGTCAGTTGTCTTGCTTCCTTTGGAAAATACACATGGAGATGCAAGAATATGGGGAGAAAGTGGGTGTCAGAAACGTCCTGGCTGGGCACAGTGGTTCATGCCTATAATCCCAACACTTTGGGAGGCCAAGGCAGGAGGGTCACTTGAGGCCAGCAGTTTGAGATCAGTGTGGGCAACGTAGTGAGACCCCATCTCTACAAAACATATAAAAATTAGCCGGGTATGGTAGCACACGCCTGTAGTCCTAGCTACTCAAGAGGCTGAGGTGGGAGAATTGTTTGAGCCCAGGAGGTCAAGGCTGCAGTGAGCTGTGATCATGCCACTGCACGCCAGTCTGGGTGACAGAGCAAGACCCTGTCTCAAAAAAACAAAAACCAAAACACCCACAAAACAAAACCCTGAGTTCCAGTTTTACAAGATAAAAAGAGTTCTGGAAATGGATGGTAGTGATTAGTGGTAGTTGTACACCATTTTGAGTGTGTTTGCTACCACTAAACAGTACACTAAGAAATAGTTAAGATAGTAGATTGTATATTGTGTGTATTTTCCCGCAATAAAAACTTAGAAAAAAGTAGCTGCATACATATGTGTGTGTGTGTGTGTGTATGTGTGTGTGTATATATATATGTTTGTATGTATGTTACTCTTTTCTCTGTTTTTCACATATAAAATTCTATAATAAACATTACATTTAATATATAAAAACCAAAACAAATTTTAAAAACCCCTGGGACAGAAAGAGCTCAGACCATCATTGTCTCCTAGAATTCCGCTGTAGGAGAAATTCTCTGTGCTGCAGCCCTGCCTTGGTCTTGAACCAGTTTGCAAGCCAATGACAGAGTCTGAACGAATTTTCTCTCTCACTCTACAAAGAGGAATTTACTTCACTTACTTCTTGACCCGTGCCCCAAAGGTGCCCCCACTTAATCTATCATTTCTACCTTTTAATTCTCATAAATGGTGAGAAATATAATAAAGTGACTTTCTTTAGCATTTCATTCACTGGAAATCTCTTCAAACTACTCTTTCCTGTCTACCTTTTTGGTAATAATAATTGATGCTCACAAGATTTTACCGAGGCACTTAAAGAATAAAAAAGATACAGACTTAATTCTATTCCACGAAGGTTTGGTGTAAATTATATTTTGTTGTTTCTGTGATATTTTGAGACTTGTCCATCCAAATTATGCTTCATAGGATTGTTAAGAGTATTTGTTGAATGAGAACGTTCTGTTCTCCACCCTTGCTTCTAACAGACCCGTGGTTCTGAGAAATACCAAGAAGAACTTAAAGTGCTGTGAAAATAAACAATGGGTTTTGCGGGTCCATTTGTTTTATAGGTGGACATTCTGGAATATTCTCATAATGTCACCGTCGGTTATTATGCTACCAAAGGGAGGTTGGTGTACTTGCCTGCTGTGGTGATGGAAATGTTGGGTGTGTATGGAGTCAGCAACGTCACCGCAGACCTGAAGCAGCACACTCCAAGCTTACAGTCTGTGGCAGTACTGGCCTCCCCATGGGATCCCCAGCCTGCAGGCTACTTCCAGCTGAAAACAGGCAAGTGACTCAGAAAAGGATTTTCATCCATTCTGGGATCAGGGCCATACCAAGTGGACACCTGTGGAAAAACTCCATTGCTAGCTGCTGTGCTATTTTCTAAAGTCCTTGTGGACTGTCTTCAAAGAGTCCCGCCACTCAAATGTCCAAGTTCCTTGCACATCAATTGAAACTCTTCCAACCCTGGATTTGTTAGAAATGTTCTATTTTAGGAGCCTTCCTTCCCAGTTAACATACTTAGTACTTTTGGGTACCAGGTACTATATTTTATATTTCTTTCTGTATTATCAGTGGATACCAATGAGAGTTGAACATGCAAAAAAAAAAAAAAACTATGATTTGGAGCAATGGGTTCCAGATGGCATTGAATCAGAATCTCTGAGTTTAGGTCTTAGGGTATTTTTTTTTCAGACTTTTCCGGTGATTTCTGATCGGCAAAGTTTGTAAACTATAAGAGTGGAAAAACTCTTAAAATTGAAACTATCAGCTTAGCAATGAAGGTCAATTGATTTTCTTCACTCCGAAGAAATAGGAGGCATGATCTCTCTTAGGTTATGATTTATCAGTCTTTGAGCAGATGTCTACATATTCCATTCAAATAAAATCTTTCGCATTGGAGGGAATCTCTGGTTCGATCATGATTTTAATTCTTCTATGTTATAAATCATCTTAAGGGCCACTTTCAAAACTACACTCAAACCTTGTCTGGCCTTATTATTTATTTGCCTAATTCCCCTCATCTAAAATCATGCTGTTGTATATTATGGCCACTGTTAAATCCAAGGAACTGAGACATAGAGCTTTGGTGAGCACTGATTGACTACTCTTATTCTAGTGCTGCAGTTTGTGAGCCAAGCTGACAACATACAGTCCTGCAAGTTTGCTCAGACAATGGAACAGCGGCTGCAGAAAGCATTCCAGGATGCCGAGAGGAAAGTCCTGAATACCAAAAGCAACTTGACGATTCAGGTAGGGAGGAAGGTGCTTCAGGCTGTGGAGTTGACAGACAACCACAATACAGATTCTGGCAAGAAATGACTTGGGTCTTCCCTTTCAGAGCTGCCATGTATAAATGTAACTTTGTGCTTCAGGCACTGGGGAGGGTGGCTGGGGTCTGGCCATGATGGGAGGGATGTTCTGTCACTATGCACCTACTGTGGTTTGGGGTTTTATGTTTCTTTCCCCATGGGATGCTTTCTCAGGCCTTTCCAAAACGTTTATTATTTTGAAAAGCTGAACTAGGCTGTAGTGTATATGTTAAATGTCTGATATAAAATGAATAAATGAATCACTTCTAAGTAGCTAAGTCACCAAGATTTGCCTATTCTGTTATTTGTATTGGGTTATATTCCAGTCACCTTAGTTTAGACACATGCCAACACACACACACATGCTCACACACATACATAACACTCACACACATTTTATATTGAAGGCTTTACTATGTGCCAGGAACTGTGCTAAGTGTTTTACAAATATTTTGCTACATACTACCTAAGAAATCCTTCTGAGGTATTCTTACTCCCATTTTGTACAAGAGAGAACTGAGAGAGAGGCTAAGAAACTTCCAGAAGGTCACACAGTTGGTACCAAATGGTCAAAAGCCATGAGTCAAAAGCCCATGCTCTTATCCACTGTGCTATGCTCATGTCGGTGCAATGTAGAAGTGGGGTCCTTAATGAAGCCTGTGTCAAACAAGGGAATTATTTCCCGGGGAAATCCCTGGGAGATGCATCATGGCAGTGAGGAGGAAGTAAGAGCTGAGGTTAGAAGCTACAGGAGCCTAAGAGTTAAAGGGTGATGGGAAAGTGTTCCCTGTAGGGGCTGCCGCTATTGAGGGACAGGATTTTAGATGCTCTTGAACATTTAAACTGCCCCTTTTTAAAGTTTTTAATTGTTTGTAGAGAGGGGATCTCCCTGTGTTGCCCAGGCTGGTCTCAAACATCTGGGCTCAAGTGCTTCTCCCGTCCCGGCCTCCCAAAGTGCTGGGATTACAGGTGTGAACCACCACACCTGGTGCACTGTAGCTCAGCTTTTTGGATTAACAATGTACACAGCACCAAAAGCCTTTCTCAGATCTTTTTAAAATTTTTTTGCAATTACATAGATATCATCCCATGAAAGACAGATGCTGCTTAATGATATTCATCTGGTCCCCAATTAAGTCTTCTTTTCAATGTCTCTGTTTTGACTACTGAACTAAAGCCTTTGCTATTAGACCCAGTGGTTTTGAAGTGGACATTTAGCATTAGTGAATTATCAGCCAAGGCAATATGATGTAGAGAGCATACGATTTAACTTGAGCGAGCAGTTTTCCTGTTCTAGATTCATCCGAAGCGTAGATGGAAGTATCTCATTATGATTTGGTTCATGTTAGATGAACATCTAAAAATGTGTCACAGACTGAAGATTTATGTAAGGAGTGTGACTCAGCTCTCTTGTGGGAACTTTTTCTTTCTGATTGGATTTGTGATCCTCACAGGTGCATGAGCCTAGTTAGATTTTGGCAGCATAGCATACTTTAATCGTATTCAGGAAGCACAGACTTACTGAGTGCCTGCTATTTATCAGGCACTGGGAAGGACACCAAGGTAAGCTGCCCTTGGCCTTAAGAAGCCTCCTTGTGTTGTTGTACGGTAGTTATGGGTCATTAGAGGAAACTTTATAAATCAAGTAACAAACCTTCTTTGAAAAAAAGACAATAGGAGGTGATTTGAAGATTACATCGAAATAAATTTTAGATGCTCTTGAACATTTAAGCAATTCTTGAAATGAATGAATAATTGGATGAATTGTTTTTATTAACCCTGTTTCCATGTTTGCCTTGGCTGACAGGAAGCCCAGAGCCAAATTTGTCGCCTGGATTTAGTGACCCTCTGGGCCCCTGTATTATGCATGGTAACCCCTTTGGGTTGTCTTTCCCCACGGCCTGGTTTTGTAATTAATAACCTTTCCTTTTATTGTATAATACATAATTTGTAAGGCACCTGGAATCCTTTGTGGAATAAGACCATGTAAATATATAATTTGCTCAGAGAGTCATTGAAAAATAAACAAAAAAAAAGTGTATCGCTTTGGTATTAGGGACTAGATGACAGTGGACTCAATTAGGATGTTTTTTGGTTTCCAGGGACAGAATCTAAGCCGATGAGGCTAAAGCAAAAAGAGGAAGTGATTGGCTCATGTAACTGAAAGGTTCACACTTACTTACTTCAGGCACAATTGTATCCAGGTGATTAGATGATTTCTTCATCAAGTTGTCTCTTCATTTCTTGGCTGGCTTTGCTCTGCACTGGCATTGTCCACAGAGCCCATGGGGTGACTCCTCGCATCCCCAGGTTTGTCTCCTCCTTGTTGTTCACAGTCAAAGTGCCTTTTCTGGTGTCATTCCACTAAAAATCCTGGGATTAGCTTTGATTGATCGCACTGTGCCCTTTCTGGATCAGTAACTGTGGCCGAGGAGATGAAGTATCCCGGTCAGCTAGGCCTGACTACTCCTGAAACGGGGGTGGGGCAGTCCCATCCAGAACACACGAACAGAGAGGAGAGGTGGTTCCCCGAGGAAAACTATGGTGCTATCAAGAAGGGAGGATGGCTGCTGAGCAGGCAAACAACAGCTTTCTGTTCCATCAGCCTACAGGCCTTATTAGCTAAGTGAGTCATGGCATGAGTGAGGGGTAAGTAAGAGATGAGGTTAGAGGCTACAGGAATCTAAGAGTTAAAGGGGGATAGGAAAGTGTCCCCTGTAGGGACTGTTCCTACTGGGGGACAGGGCATGAATTTCAGGGACCAGCACCATGACTTTTAATCTGTAGACCTCTTATTCTTGGAGCTAGTCTTAAGTATACATCAAGAATGAGCTCACTTTTCTTACCTATAAAAAATGAGTATATTAAAGAAAACACAAATAAATGGAAAGACTTCCTGTGTTTATGGATTGGGAGACTTGATATTGATTGTTATTAGCCACAGGGATCTGAAGATTTAATGGAATCCCTATCAAAATCCCAGTGATTGTTTTTCACAGAAATAGAAAAATTAACCCTAAAATTCCCATGAATCTCAAGGGGCTCTGAGTAGCCAAAGCAATCTTGAAAAGGAAGAAGAAGTTGGAGGCCCCACTTCTTACAAAGCTATGGTAGTTAAAACAATATGGTACTCTCATAAAGGCAGACATCCAGACAAATGGAATAGAACAGAGAGCCCAGAAATAAACCCTCTTGTACATGGTCAAAAGGTTTTTGACAAAGGTGCCAAGGCTATTCAATGGGGAAGGGACAGTCTTTTTAACAAATTAGGAAAACTGAATATTCACATGCAAAAGAATGAAGTTGGATCCTTACCTAACACCATCCACCAAAAGCAACTCCAAATGGATCAAAGATCTAAATGTAAGATCTAAAACTATAGGACTTGTATAGGAAAATATAGGGGGAAAACTTCATGACACACTGTATTTGGCAACGATCTGTTGGACCTGACACAGGCAAACAAAAGCAAAAGTAGACAAATTAGACTTCATCCAAATTAAAAACTTTAGTGCATCAAAAAACACTACCAGCAGAGTGAAAAGGCAACTCATCGAATAAATGAAAAATATTTGCAAATCATATATCTGGTAAGCAGTTAATATCCAGAATGTATAGCGATTACCTACAACTCAATAATAAAAACAAACAATCCAATGAAGACATTAGCAAAGGACTTGAATAGGCATTTCTGCAAAAAAGATATACAGACGACAAGCACATGACAAGATGCTCTACATCACTAATCATTAAAGAAATGCAAATCAAAACCATGAGACACCTAGTCACAGCTATTAGGATGGCTATTCTCCAAAAATGGAAAATACGAAGTGTTGAGGAGGATGTGGAAAAACTGGAACCCTGGTGCATTGCTAGTGGGAATGTTGAATAGTGCATCTACTGTGGAAGGCAGCATGGTGGTTTCTCAAATAACTAAATACAGAATTACCATACGGTTCAGTACTTTAATTTCTCAGTATATACCAAAAAGAATTAAAGTAGGGACTCAAACAGGTATTTATACACCCATGTTCATAGTAGCATTATTCACAACAGCCAAAAGGTAGAAGCAACCCATGTGTCCATTAATTAATAAGTGGATAATCAAATGGCATATATACATACAATGGAATATTATTCAGCCTTTAAAGGAAGGAGGCCAGGCATGGTGGCTCACGCCCGTAATTCCAGCACTTTGGGAGGCCGAGGCAGGTGGATCACCTGAGGTTGGGAGTTTGAGAGCAGCCTGACCAACATGGAGAAACCCCATCTATAATAAAAATACTAAATTAGCCAGGCATGGTGGTGCATGCCTGTAATCCCAGCTACTTGGGAGGCTGAGGCAGGAGAATCACTTGAACCTGGGAGGTAGAGGTTGCGATAAGCCAAGAACATGTCATTGCACACCAGCCTGGGAGACAAGAGGGAAACTCCGTCTCAAAACGAAAATAAATAAATAAAAAAGAAGGAAATAATGGATGATTGGAATGCAGAAAAAATTTTGAAAAGAAAGGAAATTCTGATGCATGCTACAACATTGGTGAACCTTGAGGGCATTTTGCTAAGTGAAATAAGCCAACCACAAAAGGACAAATCTAGATGATTTCTCTTATGAAAGGTATCTAGTGCTGTCAAATTAATAAGCAATTCCGCTTATAAGAGGTATCTAGAAAGTAGAATGGTGGCTGCCAGGGGCTGTGAGGAGGGAGTCATTAGGAGTTGTTTAGCCGGTGTAGAGTTTCTGTTTGGGATGATAAAGAGGTTCTAAAGATGGATGGTGGTGATGGTTGTACAACAGTGTGAATGCATTTAGTGCCATGGAACTATACACTTAAAAGGGTTAAATTGTATGTGTGCGTTTTACCACAATAAAACATAATTATGATTTAACTGGTCAAGTGTAGGATATATAGAGGCACCCATATTGCAAACTTTGTAGGCTTCCTCGAGCCCCATTTGGGTTTTTGTTTCGTTTTGTTTTGGAGGCAGGGTGTGACTCTCTCTCACGCTGGAGTGCAGTGGCATGATCATGGCTCACTCCAGCCTCGAACTCCTGGGCTCAGGTTATCCTCCTGCCTCAGTCTCCCAAGTAGCTGGGACTACAGGCGTGCAACATCGTGCTTGGCAAATTTTTTCCTTTTTTTTTTTTGTAGAGACACGGTTTTGCTATGTTACCCAGGCTGACTTGAACTCCTGGGCTCAAGTGATCCACCCGCCTCAGTTTCCCAAAGTGCTGGGATTACTGGCATGAGCCACCACACCCAGCCAGAATCTGGTTTTGTTGAAAGGTAAAAAATAGAATGTTCACAATAGAGATAAAGATTTAAAAGGGTTGTTTTTTTTTTTAGTTATTTTTTTTTTTTAGGTGGCAGTACAGTGGAGTTTTTTGAATTGTTCAGAAAGAAGTGCCTTTCTTTTTGGTAACTTGGGAAAGAATGTGGTTAGCCACAGGTATTCATGCCTTGGGAAAGAGGCGAAACCACATTCCAAAAATACTTCCTTAGAAGAGAGTCAGAGTTGAACAGACCTACTGATTCAGTTTATTGCTAGTCATGGGAATAGAGGTTCTGGATTAAACAATTTAAAAGGGACCAGGTGTAGTGGCTCACAATTGTAATCCCAGCACTTTGGGAGGCTGGGGTGGGAGGATCATTTGAGCGCAGGAGTTTGAGACTAACCTGGGCAACAAAGTGAGATCCCATCTCTACAAAAATAAAATAAATTAGCTGGGAGTGGTGGTGTGTGCCTGTAGTCCCAGCTGTCTGGGAGGCTGAGGCAGGAGGATTGCTTAAGCCTAGGAGTTCAAGGCTGCAGTGAACTATGATCAGGTCACTGCACTTCAGCTTGAGGGCAGAGTGAGACCCTGTCTCTAAAATATCCACTTACAGGAAAAAGTGGGAAATAAAATGAAGAGCTCTTCTTGGTAGTTTCCTGGGTAATGGATTTCCTAAAAACCCTGACTTGATCATTACACATTCTATGCATGTAACAAAATATCACATGTACCACATACATATAGATAAATATTATGTATCATTTTTTAAAGTCTGTAAAAAAAATTTTTTTTTAAAGGGAAAGTGGCAGAGATGTTAATGTCTGAACACACAAAAGTCTGGGAAAGATGGGGTATTAGTCGGTGTCCTGACAGGGAAGGGAGGCTGCACTCAAATGAAGGTGCCTTTGTAGAAAGAAGAGTGGGCAGGCTCCAGGGGAAACACAGGAGCAGTACAGTACCCAAGGCTCGAACAGTTGGGACCCGATGGGGCGAGTGCAGGGTACAAGGTTCAGCTGCCTGATGGGAGCCAGCTTTGACCCCACAAGGAGGGAATCCTGGGCATCAGTACTCTGACCTCACCCACCTCCCTCTCTCCCATATCCTCCTGAAGGCGGTGGAGCCCACTTGGGTTCTCCACAAGGGTCTGTCTCTGGGGGCACCAGACAGGGTAGAGAGGGTGGGTGGCAGGCACATCTGGAGCGGGAAGGGAAGGCACCCAGCACAGAAATTCACAATAAAAGACCTCACCAAGTTGAATAACTTCCTTCTAACGATGTTTTTCAAATCTCATCTGTGGGATATTTTTGTTCGTACATTGACCCAGAAAGCTTCATTTCCAGCTTCATTTTCCAACTGAAAAACTGGCTTAGACAAAATGTGAGAAGAAAACCATGCCATTTCATAGGCTGTTTTACACATTCTATATTGAATTAATAGATGATGAGGAAGTGTAATTGCTCTCTAAAGAACATATTCTATATTTCTGATTTCCTTTTTTTTTTTTTTTGAGACAGAGGCTCTGTCTCCCAGGCTGGAGTGCACTGGTGCAATCTCAGCTCACGGCAACCTCCACCTCCCAGGTTCAATTGATTCTCCTGTCTCAGCCTCCTGAGTAGCTGAGATTGCAGGTACCCACGACCATGCCTGGCTAATTTTTGTTTTTTGAGTTTTTTTCAGTAGAGACTGGTTTTTACCATGTTGGCCAGGCTGATCTCAAACTTCCGACTTCAGGTGATCCGCCCTCCTTGGCCTCCGAAAGTGCTGGGATTGCAGGTGTGACCCACTGCACCCAACCTCTGAATTGCTTTTCTAATTAGGTTCTGTCACTCTGCCCATGACCAGGCTGGTCATCAGCTCTGTTTGCTCTTGGTCCTTTCAACTTTCAAGTTCCCTGAAAATTTGATTCAGGCTTTCTCTGTCTGAGCAGTTGAGCCCTCCTTAAATGCAACATGCCAATGCTCTATTTTATATTTTTAGAATCATAAAAGTAACCTGAGACTATTTAGCCCAGGAAAAGATACACATAGCAGTGGTTGAGGACCTGGAGTTGAACCACCTGGGTTCGAATCCTGACTGTCCCTTATTAGTTGTGTGACCTTGGGCGGGTCCCTTGATCATTCTGGGCCTCAGTTTCCTCACCTGTGAAAGGGAGTTATCACTGGTTACAGCTCCTAGGGTTGTGGTAAACTTTAAAGAAGATGACGTGCCCTTAGCACCCTGTCTGGCATGCAGCAAACAGTCAGAAATGATGACGGTTACTCTTGTCTCTTCCTTGCTGTTTCCCCAAACCCCTTTCATTCCTTCCCTCAACTCCTGCTTAGCCTCCCCCTCCCATGGCCTCCATGAAACAGACCCTGGTCTTATTTGGCCTGTCTCCCTCCCCTTTTCTCCTGTGTTGATTCAGATTGTGAGCACCTCCAACGCCTCCCAGGCAGTCACCTTGGTGTACGTCGTGGGCAATCAGAGCACATTCCTCAATGGCACCGTCGCCAGCAGCCTCCTCACCCAGCTCTCGGCTGAGCTGGTGGGATTCTACCTCACTTACCCGCCACTAACCATTGCTGAACGTGAGTATGGCCATGCCGACGGGGCCCCCAGTGTTTCCCCTGGGGCCTTTCTCCATTTAGCAAACAGTTATGGTGCCAGGCCACATACGATCTCCTTTATCATAAAGTGACAGCTAAAATATGTGATGGATTAAGGTTGAATTGATGAAGTTTAGTGCACATCAAAGAAAGCACTTGCTGGGTGCTCTCATCCTTCACATTTCTTTTATCTCATTTAATCCTCGGAACGGCCCTGTAAGACAGGTGCAAAATTAGCCCCATTTTGCAGAGGAGAAAACTGAAGTTCCAAGAGGTTTCATAAGATACCCACTCTCACATAGCTAGTGAACCATGGGACCTGAGGTTTGAACCCAAGCAGTCTTCCTTCTGAGCTTGCAATTCTGCCTGCTAGGGCAGCCGTCCTCTGCGCAATCTGGGTTGCTATGGTTTTTCTCCCACTGACGCCATCAGCAAACGTTCCCAGACCTTCAGGCTCGGCCCTGCCTCCAGATATCCATAATGTGACTCATTTGCAGTCCACAGTGTGACTTCACTTGCTGAGATCCCCACTGTGGCCTCAGCCTCTTGTGGCCTCATCTCCCTCTAACATTTCGGTTATATAATCTCATTAACATGCAACAGGCATAGACTTCAAAGATGCAGCAGGCTACATTTTGTATCCAAATGTTTATTTGGTAGCCAAAGGATGGAAAGATTTGAACTCCTAAATTTAAATATTCTTACATTTCACAAGGTCGCTGGGCAAGTTTATTTTTTAATACATATTAGCAAAATTGTCTCATAATGTCTTTCTGTAGTTGTTTTCAATGCTGTAAATAAGATAATGTGCATGAGTATACTTAGCACACTGCAGCCACTCTGAATTTTTTTCAAATCTTTGTTTAATGGCAAGCTCATGTAACTGTCCACATAGTAAGGAAAGATGACTCTGGATGTTAGAAAAAAGATGATGTCATGAATGATGGCATCATGTCACATATCAGCACGTGAAGACTTTATTTTCCATCATTCTTTTATTTCTGAAAACAACTACGATTTATTGGGCACTAACCATATGCCAGGCAATGTACCAATCCCTTTGTATGGATCAACTCCAGCAGTCACTATACTTGTAAAGAAATATGGACCTTTTGTTACAAGCATTTGGCTACTAAACTTGTCTTTGACATTATAAAAATCCATCCAAAAGATAATCATTCCTAACAATGTTAGTGATGGTTGGATAATTTTTAAAGAGAAAGCTACAGCAAAGACAGGTTCCTGCTGTGGGTCTTGATAAAGAAGGTGTTCTGTTTGAACAGAAGATTTTGATGAAAAAACTGAAAGGGCAGAAACTCACAAATCCTAGAAAACTCTCCACCTACAAGTTGGCCCTTTACTGAGTCTTTTAGTTTTCTAAACAGTGAGATAGTTTTGGTCGGTATGTCCTAGAATCCGTAAGAATCACAAAGCAGGATTTAGCCGCTTGCTATTTTTTTCTTAACAAAATTTCAGATAAGCCAGGTGCCATAACGCACGCTTGTAGTCCCAGCTACCCAGGAGTCTTAGGTGGCAGGACCGCTTGAGCCCAGGAGTTCAAGGAACAGCCTGGGCAATATATCAAGGTCCCATCTGAAATATAAATAAATAAATAAAACTAAACAAATCAAACCTATAAAAGTAATTGGGTGTGTTTCTTGTTTGTTTCAGCACTGGAATATCCCAACCTGGACATATCAGAAACAACCAGAGACTACTGGGTAATTACAGGTAATCTCTTACTTTGTCATTTCCCCTCTTCATGTTGTCAGATTTGTTTATTTTTTTAAAACTGCAGGCCATTCAGTAATAAGATTGGCACTTTTCTTTGCTCCTATCTTATAAGTCAGGAAGTTACTTCTACAGGAGCAGAAGTGAATGCAGTAAGATAAGATAAGACATCACAGTGGAGATGAATATGAGCTAGACCATTCAAAACAGCTTTCAAGTCCTCACTCAGTGGCCTCGTCTTTGCAAAAAGTGACTCTATCAGAAGTTACAGCATTAACCCAAGGAGGTCTAGGGCATGTCCCTGTGAATGGTGATCAGTTTACAGATGGAAGGCCTTTCTGCACTGCCCTACAAAACCCAAATTAAAGTTAGAGGAAGGCTGGGTGTGTACTGGCCTCTCTGCCCTGGCGCGGCACGCACCCACACTCATCCTGGCATGTCCTGACAGTCAGGGTGTTTGGAAGTACAAGCAGGTTCTTCTGGTGGTGTTTTCTCTTTTGTTCCTTGACATTTTCCAGGGGAGCTTTATGGAACAGCAAAAAAGTTCTTCTTTGTGTATTTCATAAGCCAGGCAGTCGTTTTGGGAATTGGAAAAACAAGGATTGAGAGCTGAAGAACAGATGTTTGTAGGAGGAAAAGTGACCAGCCTAGCCAGGAAGGAGAGGAACAGGAGGAGAAGTATGTAAGTCTGTTGGCACTGCCATAACCAGGTGCCACAGACTGCGTGGCTTCAACAACAGGCATTTATCTGCCGTCAATTCTGGAGACTAGATGTCTGATCGCCTTCTTTGGAGACCTCTCTCCTTGGTTTAGATAGTCATCTTCCTCCTGCATCTTCACGTGTCCTTTCCTCTGGGTCTGTCTGTATCCCAATCTCCTCTTCTTTCAAGGACACCAATCATATTGAATTAGGGCCCCCCAATATGACCTAATTTTAACTTCGTTACCTCTTGGTTTTTTTTTTTGAGATGGAGCTATTCTTGTGGCTCAGGCTGGAGTGCATTGGTGTGGTCTCAGTTCATTGCAACCTCCACCTTCCGGGTTCAAGTGATTCTCCTGCCTCAGCCTCCCAAGTAGCTGGGATTACAGGCATGCACCACCATACCTAGCTAATTTTTTTTTGTATTTTTAGTAGAGATGGGGTTTCACCACGTTGACCAGGCTGTTCTCGAACTCCTGACCTCAGGCGATCTGCCTGCCTTCACCTACCAAAGTGTTGGGATTACAGGTGTGAGCCACCATACCCAGCCTAACTTTATTACTTCTTAAAAGGACCAATCTCCAAATACAATCACATTCTGAGGTACTTGGGGATTAGGGCTTCAACATAGGAATTTGGGGGGACAGACCAGGTATGGTGGCTCACACCTGTAATCCCCGAACTTTGGGAGGCTAAGCAGGGTGGATTGCTTGAGGTCAGAAGTTTGAGAGCAGCCTGACCAACATGGTGTAACCCCATCTCTACTAAAAATACAAAAAAATATTAGCCCAGCATGGTGGTGGGCACC
Source organism: Cacajao melanocephalus (assembly GCA_963573385.1). Taxonomy (NCBI): domain Eukaryota; kingdom Metazoa; phylum Chordata; class Mammalia; order Primates; family Pitheciidae; genus Cacajao; species Cacajao melanocephalus. The sequence continues at coordinate 53,481 of CAUYLG010057763.1, read as the reverse complement.
TTTAACCCAGCTACTTGGGAGATTGAGGCAGGAGAATCACTTGAGACCAGGAGAAAGAGGTTGTAGTGAGCCAAGAGCATGCCACTGCACTCCAGCCTGGCCAACAAAGCAAGACTATGTCTCAAAAAAAAAAAAAAAAAAAAAAAAAAGAATTGGAATTGCGGGGGACATAGGTCGGCCTGTAACAGGATGGAGGAAGATCCTGCAAGTCCTAGAAGATGTGCCTGGGTAGGCAGCCTGGTCTCAAACCTCCCTTCTGTCCTCTCCCATCCCCTCTCTCACTCGCTGTCCCAAACAAGCAGCAGATGGGCTGCTGCCTAAAATACTAAGGACTGCACAGCCCTGCTGGATGAAGCCTGCTCGAGAACTCTTCTAAACTGCAGAACACTGCATTTCTTTCCCCTCACTGCAGAGCCGTCGGTGTGCAGAAATTATTTTACCTGCTAAGAAAGCAAGCAAAAAAGCCAACCCACCAAGGTTTACGCCCAAGAGGGAAACAGTGCTAACCCAGCAACACGTTTTTGGAGCTAGTGCCTTATGTAACATTTACAAAATCACGTTTCCTCCACAAGGAACGGTGTTTTTTAACGTAGAGATATTCCTCCCTTCTCTGAACTTTAAGGTTTACATGAAGTGATAACACATCCACCCTTTGCCACAGGTGGTCCTTAACCTCTTGTGTCATCCTTTCCTCATCTACCCATGGCTTGCCCTGTCTGTATTTTGGTGACATAACCTTAATCAAAAGCTCCATGCTGGGTCTTATTTTCAGGACTCTCCTTAGGCTTAATTCTCTGCCCACTCACTTATGAAATCCTTATTTGTTATTGCTGTTGGTGTTCAGAATAAACAGCGGCTTCCATCATGTGTTTATGGCCAGCTGGATCAGTTGGTTAGGGCTTGAGGGGGGAGCTGGAACCAGGTCTCAGGGTGATCATCCTGCCTTCTCTTTGACCCATGACCACCTTCTGAACCCCTAGGTAGTCACCAACCAAACTACCCCATAATTTACCAAAAGGGTAGCGGTTGGGGACCTAAGAGATGAATGTAGCTTCATTCAGCCTTTAATCCTGGATGTGCATCACCGGCTTTCTGTCTTCTGCTCATTTCTAACAGCCAAGAGGATTTGGAGCCATCTCTCTCTTCTGTAGTTTGTATTATAAAAGCCTGACATGTTTTCATCTGTTTTCCAACTAAACTTATATTAAATAGATTTTTACAAACTGTACATACTTCTCCTGTCTCAGAGGGTAGGTCCCTTCTTGATGGAAAATCATTGGCTTAAGGTGACTCCTGAAGTCTGTGTTTACAGAGAACCCAGGGGCTACCCTGCCACTCAGGGGTCCTGCAGTGAGGTTTGTATATATGAGGCAAGGTAGAAATGTGCAGATTCAATATTGCTGCCAGACAGAGGGGAGAGCTGATTTCAGGCTTATCCATCTGCCTTTATTTCACCCGCCAGAGGCACAATATCCCAGACCCAGCAAAGGAAGAATTTCTTCTGGTCTCAGCTCTGCCATTTTCTAACCTAGCATGTCCTTGAGCAAGCCACTTGGGACACATGGACTTCACATTCTCCTTTTGTAGGAGGAGGGAGAAGTATTAGCCGAGTGTTAAGATTCTTTCAGTGCTAAACATGTAGGATCCAACCACAAATAAGACAATTTAGCCTGAGTACAGAAGTCTGAACCTGGCCCGATCTCTTGAATTGTAGAGCCCAGTGTAATTATGAATAAAGAATGAGTAAGAGAACAGTAATGTGAAAGTCATTGTATCTTCTGGACAAAGCTCCTTTGAACACAGCTGGGGATGTGCCCGACTCCTCTAAGCTGTCAGTGGTGGCCAAGGCTGGGAGGCCAGGGCCCTGGCTGATGTCAGGGAGCTGCTGTCTTCCTGGTCATCTGTGCCAGATCTGAGTGGTTTCTGTGTCTCTGTGAGAGAGAGGGGTGCACACCCCTTTCTGCTGCCTTCCCTGTGGACAGAGAGGGTTAGGGAGCCTGAGCGTGCCACATTTTTCAAGGGAAGGGGGAGGAGCCATGTCCTGGGACCCCTTTCCATGCTTTGCAGGTGTTTTCTTCCTCTGGTAAGGATGTGTTTAGCAAAGAAGGGGCACGCTGTAACAATAGCAGCTACCGTTTGTTGGCGTTCCCTCAAGGGCCTTATGATAGCACCAGGCTAGAAGGATTTTTTATCGAATTATCTTTTCTTCGCAGTGACACAATCAGTAGTAGATTATGATCCCTGTGTTTTCAGATGAGGAACTGAGGCATAGAGAAACTCAGCAACTTGCCTGAGGACACTCAGGAAGGGGAAGCCAGGATGCAAACTCAGGGCCCTGTCTCCAATGCCAGCTCTTCCCCAGCTGCTCCCTAAGAAGGACACATTCTCTTTGTAAAGAGTGGCGATGAAACTGTGGAGATTGTCCAGTTGATCCCCTGTAACTCTGTGGGAGGTTCCCACAGCCTCTGGCACTTCCCTGGAGGCATTTTTTTTTTCCAAAAAAATTTTTATTTGTTGGGTATGATGGCTCATACCTGTAATCTCAGCACTTTGGGAGGCTGAGATGGGAGGATGGCTTAAGCCCAGGAGTTTGAGACCAGGCTGGGCAACATAGTGAGACCTGATCTCTACAAAAAAGAAAAAAAAAAATAGCCGATGTGGTGGCTCATGCCTGTAGTCCTGGCTACTTGAAGGCTGAGGCTGGAGGATTGCTTGAGCCCAGGAGGTTGAGGCTGCAGTGAGCCATGATCCTGCCACTGCATTCCAGCCTGGGCAACAGAGACAGACCCTATCTCAAAAGAAAAGAGAAAACAAGTTTATTGTAAAATACATCTAACATAAAATTACCATTTTGAACATTTTAAAGTGTACAATTTGGTGGCATCAGGTATATCCACAGTATTGCACAACTGCCAGTGCTATTTCCAGAACTTTTCTGTCCCCTGGAGGCTTTTGACTGTTCCCTTTATTTGATGTCTGCCTTTGAAGCATCACTGAGATTCCCATAAAATAATCCCCAATGACACCTCTTGACTGTCCTGTTTCCCCTCTCTTACTCTTGGCCAGTGGTCAGGAGAGGACAACTTAGAAGTTATTTGATCTGTCATTTTGCTAGAGGGGCCATCTTTGAACCAGCAAGTACATGGGCTTTTCTGTCTGGGGCGAAGAGGTGGGCCAGCCCTTCCTTGGTCTGATAGCTGTGAGGGATTCCAGGGGGTCCTCTGGGACCTGACACAGTGGGAATAGCACAAGTCTTTGTTTTATGAATTTGCAGGAATTTGGCTGATGCATGAGCTGGGAGTGTCTCACAAGGGCCCTAGAGAGACAGAACGGCTTTATACCCTCCAGGGGGATTATTTGGCATTTATGGCTTCAAAGAAGTAATTTCAGAGACTTAGCTGTGGGTTTTCTTTCTTGCTTGATATATTTAAACATCATTCTCTGTATCTGTTGTCGCCAGTGATCTGGGCTTGTCTGGAATGCGATCATTAGCGTTGGCTGCCGGTAGCCCCCTGTTGTACTGGATGCCATAACTATAACACGTTCTTCACCTCCAAGCTATTTCCATATCCTGGTAAATGGATGGTATTGATGATCCTTGGATGGGCTCTGGTAGAAGAAACTATGTTAAATAAAAAGTCTCATTTCCAGCCCTTGCAAGTTTTGGTCTCTTTAAGAAAATGAGATTTGTTTTTAGCATTTTTAATTTTAAGCATGACTGTGTTTGAAGAAAGCCTTTTTGTGTTTAGGGTGAAGTATGGTTCCCAAGGGATGTGGAACAAGGACTGGACTTTGGGGGTAGACAGAAAAAGGGAGTTGCCCTCATAGTAAGTGAACACAGCGGTCCTAGAGCAGCCCTAGTGGCCGTGAAAACCCTTCTCCCTGCACCCACCATGGCTTCAATGGTCATTCATGCCTTACCTGTTGACTACGGTATAGATGAGACCTAGCGGTGGAGAAGTGGAGAACGGATGGGGAAGAAAGGTGTTCCCTTTATCTTCCTCACAGCAGGCACTGTTCTAAGCTGCTTTGCATATCCTGTCTCATTTAAACCCTAGAGTTCATTGGACTTCTGTGGGCTGTGATGTGTACTTTCTCATTGCCTTTTTACAGAGAAGGACTTGGACTCAGAGAGAGCCAGTGGCTTGCCTATGTCCTGAACTGACAAGTGTCATAAGAGACAGCCCACTCTTTCCATTCAACTGTCCTTTTATTGAATGAGACAGCATCTGAGGGGCCTGGGTAGCTTTAGGGTGGGCACTCAATGGGCCCCATAGAGGAGGCAGAGATGAGGGTAATCTGCCCAGACATAAAGGATCGAGTTGCAGGATGGAGCTCAGATTCCTCAGCAAGGCTGTTGAGAAGGCAAAATAAAACAGGAATAGCCCTGAGGCAGACCTGGAGTGGAAACCAGCAAAAATACCCATTACCCACACCTGCAGCTCTGCCGTGTTCCCATGTGGACTTTTAATAACACTGATCATCATTGTAAGTGAATTGGGTTAAATACAGCAGTATTAACAGTGCCACAGCTCACAGAGGAATAGGGCCTAGGCTCTGGAGTTATACAGTCTGGCTTGGGTTTGGACCCTGACTCTGCTGGTTATTAGCTGTGTGAACTCAGACAAGTCACTTAATCTTTTCAGCATCTATAACATGTGGATAATGATTGTCATGGGGCTGTCGTGAAGATAAAGTGAGGTAAGGATGGCAAAGCCCCAACATGAGGTAGGTCACAGTGGCCCTTGGTGGCCTGTGCAGGGTCAGTGGTGCTTGTGCTTACTGAATCAGCAGGCAGCCCTCCTTCTGAGCCTCTCGTCTGCCTTCTGCATCCACAGTGCTGCAGGGCGTGGACAATTCGCTGGTGGGCCTGCACAACCAGAGCTTCGCCCGGGTCATGGAGCAGCGGCTGGCCCAGCTCTTCATGATGTCCCAGCAACAAGGCCGGCGGTTTAAACGGGCCACCACCCTGGGAAGCTACACTGTGCAGGTGGGTGTATGCAGAGCCACTGGGGTTTTCTAATAACTGGGGTTGGAGATGGGGGAATGTGCTTCCTGAGACTAAATAAGTCAATGCGCACAGAGGAGCATCCATGCTGCAAACTGACTAAGCTGTTTTATCAGTGCTACTCTTAGGGTTTGGGAATTGATGGTCATAACTATCAGAAACACGGAGGAGGGTGAGAGTGAGCTGCTCCTCCGACATTGTCACTAACTGGGTTATAACAAAAGGAAATCTCAGTACAAAATCTGCACTCATGCAATATTTTTGAAACAAAAAGTTCTTGGTAAGCAAGGACAGACTCATCATCAGCTTGTTCAGTGAGCTCAGTGAAGTCCCAACTCTCTGTCCTTTTAGACTTGCTCACCTTCATTCCTCTGAATGGCAAGTGCACCATTATTCCAGAGACAGGATTCTGTTACCTGTATGTAGTCAGTTTCAATAAACAGACCCTTCCAAGTTTATAGGGGACACCTGGTCATACAGAGATTTAGGCTGGAGGAATGTAGCAGACACTAGCTGTGTCTGTCCCACATCCCCTTACCGTTTCTGTGCATGCCAGTTGGAGTTCCAACAGGCAGCCTCTGAATCTTTTTCAGAGGGCTGCTTTTGAGATGCCAAAACCTGCTTTGCCCATGCCATGCTGGCCGGAAGTGCCTGGGAATTAACCAGTGATAGGAGTATAAATACCCCGGCTCTTTCACTTCTTGGCTGGGAGAATTCTGAAATGTATGTTTTAGATCATTTTCAGAGCTTTCCTGCAGAATTAAGCTTTAGTCATCCACTGCATCACTGGCTTAATAACACTCTCCTTGTAGGCTCCTTCCCATTCCTGTATTACCTCCTCAGCCTCCTGCCAGTTCCTTGCACCTCTCAGATAAACTAGAAACACTCAGCTCTTCTCAGGGTCTGCTTCTGAGGGAACCCAATCAAGGCAGTAGCTATCCCCAGGAGTAGAGATTCTAAACCTCTCTAGATACTTTAGCCAGTTCCTGCGAGAGTGGGGGCCTCTCTGGCATATTCTAGCCAGTCTGCCTATCTTGACCTGCACTATCACCACTGAGAACTCGTGTCTAACATTTGTTGTACTAATTAACAGAGCTCTGTTGAGCATGATGTAAAATTAGAGAAGCCCTCCTGGTAGCTGCCTCTGGAGTTGGGACTTCCTAACTGGAATCTAGCAGATGACCCCAGGCATGTGAACCCCTGATTGGTGATTGACCAGATCTAGAGTGTAACTGAACCATAGCCACATGCATAGTATCACACTGTCTATGAGTAAGCATTTTAAAGGGAATTGCAGCCATTAGCATAGTCTGTGTGCAAATCCTGTACCCAGGCAATCTTGAAGGTATAGACAACCCATCTTAATGAACACACTTCCCTGCATGAGTCATCATCATGCCCCTGATGGACACTCCAGGTCCCTCCATTTGCACTTGGCGAATTTGGCCCTTTGTCCTGTTGGATGTTGCTTTGGTTCTAAAAGTCTTTGTGGTCTGGGATGACTGTATCATGAGGTAAAGTGATGGTTAAGTTTGCACGTCAGGTTTGTGATTTCTCCTCTATAGGTTCCATGTGAGCTCTATAATTTCCACTCTTCCAAATGACAAGAAGAAAGCACTGGTGCTTGGATAACTGGGAACTGGGATTTTCATCAGCCAAAGGGGGAGAAGGGGCCACTTTACAACCCTGGTGTTATTTGTAAACCTAAGAACCCTAACACATTTTGCATGCCAGAGGGCTCAGAGAGGTGTTCTTTCTCTCATTTCTTCTAAGAGTTCAGTGCACTTTGCCCCTTTAGCTGTCTGGAAAGTCCGAGACAAGCAGGTAGGGTGAATCCCTAATTTACAGAGACTGTAGATCACCTTGTAACATACCCTTAAATAAATCTTGGCAAGAAGAATTTGCTATTAAGTTGAAGTTGGGAGAAGCTATTAGATATTGAATGGTCATATACCTTCTACTAGATTGTACTAACACTTTCCACACCACTTTTCTCACTAGGAAAAGGAATAACATGCCCAAGTTCCCCCCCCCCCAATTCACTCTGTATGGCTTACAATATCATTCTACCCTGAGGCCTTTCTTCTGGGCTTAGATCATTTTAAAAGATGAGCTACATTCATGAATATGGAGACTTAACTGTCTAGAATCTAAAGATATTTCTCTAGATGACATATTTGAAAAATTGAGGCCTAAGAGGAAACATATATGACCACTAAACATTTTTAAATATTTGACTTAATTTGTAACCAAAGTAAGGCAAGTTTTAACTACCACAAGATGCCATTATCACCTACCAAAGATCAGTAAAATGCTACAATCCAATATTGATGAGGATGCAGTGAAAAGGGCACTTTCAAACAGAGCAATTGGGTATGACTTTTCTGGAGGGAAAGTGAGGAATTTAGACCAGAACGTTTTAGATGATCACAGACTGACTCCTAGAAATTCATCTCAAATACATTCAAAAATTTTATTTTTTGCCGAATAATATTCTCTTGTATGAAAATACTACAGCTTATCCATTCTATTGGTGTATACCTGGGCTTTTCCAGTTTGTAGCTATTAAACAAGCCTGCTGTGAACATTCTTCCACAAGTCCTTTGGTGGCCACATGCTTTCACTCATCTTAGGTATATTGGCTGGAATTGCTGGTTCACAGGGTTGGTGTACATTAGTTGTACAGGAAACTGCCAGACCTTTCTCCAAAGTGGTTGCACCATTTGCACTCTCACTAAACAGACAGGTGTTCCAGTTGTTTCACTTCATCAACACTTGGTGTTGCCAGTTCTTACTTTAGCTATTCTGGTGGCTATTGAGTGGTCTCTTGTGGTTTCAATTTGAATTTCCCCATTGAGCATTTTTTATATGTTTATTGGTTATTCAGACTTCTTCCTTTGTGAAGTGTCTGATCAGATCTTTTGTCCATTTTCTGTTGGGTTGTAGTAATATCTACTTTCTTATTGTTATGTATAACGTACCTACAAAACAGTATAAGAAAGACACAGAGTTTAAATGCCAATAAAAATAATCCACAACGCGAAGGGTGAGAACATCATCCTTACCTTACCCCAAAACCGTTTATATGTTTTCTTTGGTTGTTCTCCCTTCCCTCCCTTCAGAGTTGAGAGCGGATCCAAATTTTGTATTAAATCATTCCTGCATTTTTTGTATAGATTTTACCATCCACACATGTATTACAGTTTTGCTTAATTTTGAACTTTATATTTTGTGATTTGTTCCTTTTGCTCAACATCAGGCTTTTGTATTCATCCATAATGATACAAATAGCCATGGCTCATTCATTTTCACCACTATACTATAGTATTTCATCATGTGAGTATACAATAGCTCATTATCCAATCTATTATTAACAACTTGTGAATTTTTAGTCTTTTTACTATTATAAACAATGTTTCTATCAACATTTTTGTAATATCTTTTAATATCCTGTGAAACTCTTAATCTGTAATATAAACTTTGGAAAATACTATAATATTTATGATTTGTCGATTATAACAGCAAAAGGTTGATAACCTAAATATTCAATAATCAAGGGTTTTAGTTCAGTTTACCAGGCATACATATGGTAGAATACTATGTAGGTAGTAAAACTTATGTTTTAGTATTTATTATTATCAGTTGTTAATTACGGTAGTTAGAAAATTAGGAACAATCTAAATGTTTAATGTAAAGGATTCTTTTTTTTTTTTTTGAGATGGAGTCTCACTCTGTTGCCAAGGCTGGAGTGCATGATCTTGGCTCATTGCAATCTCTGCCTCCCGGGTTCAAGCAATTCTCTGCCTTAGCCTCCCAAGTAGCTGGGATTACAGGTACCTGCCACCATGCCTGGCTAATTTTTTGTATTTTTAGTAGAGACGGGCTTTCACCATCTTGGCCAAGCTGATCTTGAACTCCTGACCTCATGATCCACCCGCCTTGGCCTCCCAAAGTGCTGGGATTCAGGCATGAGCTACCACGCGTGGCCAATGAAGGATTCTTTAAATAAGTTTATGAGATATGCATGAGAATATCATGTGAAAATAAACGTTTATGCTTTTTTTATATTTAAGGTCCTTTAAAAATGCAAGTAAAAATTGCAAGATATTGTATACAGACTATGATAAATAATTTTGTAAACTAATAAGGAAAAGGTTTGTGTGGGGAAAAAACAAAGAATGGAAGAAAATACTCTATAATGGCAACAGTAATTAGTTTGTGGTAGAAGGATTACAGACTGTTTTTACTTTATTTCTTGATGCTTTTACATATTTCAAAGTTTTCCTATAGGGAATATGTGTACCTTTCAGAGTTAAAAAAAAAAAAAAAAAAGCACAACCAGTATTTTAGAAAAAGAACATTGGGTTTCTAAGTAGTGCTTTTATCAGAGATCTTTTGAATTGCAGATGTCTAAGTTAATTTTTCCCCCTCTCTGGCAATTACAGATATTTGAAATTAACAGTCTTGTTTGAGAATAACCTAACATGCCCTGAATTAAATGCAGAGGCCTATTTTCAAATGAGGCCAGAGTTCTGTGGATGCTGGGAGACATCACTATCCTCTGTTTTCCTCTCCAACTGCAAACTGTTCTTTCCAGATGTTCATATTTTTTGGACCTTTTTTCTCCTCCCAGTTTCCTGCTCCAGCAAGAGCAGGCTTCTTGAGAGACTGGATATAGGGAGGTATGCAGAGGTTGGCGCCTAGCCACAGAAGACTTCAGCAGTCGTGAGAGGAACATCTGCTGATCACCTGGGTGATTGCAGGGTCGATACAAGATGCTCTGTAAACACTCAGCCTCTCTTTTTCTGAAAGATGGTGAAGATGCAGCGTGTGCCAGGCCCGAAGGACCCAGCGGAGCTGACTTACTACACCCTATACAACGGGAAGCCTTTGCTGGGGACCGCAGCTGCCAAGATCCTGAGCACCATTGACTCCCAAAGGATGGCCTTGACCCTGCATCACGTTGTCCTTCTGCAAGCTGACCGTAAGGGGATGGTCTTTTTCTTCAGTCTTTTTTAATGCCATTAAATGTTTCCTGAAAATCAAAATTATTCCCCAAACTTATGGTGATGGTCTCAGAGCAAAACATATTTGCATTCTGGAAGGTTCTTAAATCAATCAGCTTTGTTTCTGTGTTGTTTGATGCAATAAGGGATATGTTTTGGATATTGGAAGTATGGTAATGATATTACTTTGCCCCCAAGTCCTACCCACCCTTCCTCCTTAGCATAATCTAGTAAACAGCCGTGAACATCACTATAGCTGAAATTATTTTTGTATGCCAGGGGAGTTAGAGATCATTTGATTCAACAAGCATTTATAGAGTTCTACATGAAGTTGCTTAGTGCTGGAGGATGTACGGAAGTGGGCGAGACCTGGCTGCTGCCGTTAAGGATCAGGGAGAGTTAATGCAGGTGCAATGGCACGTAACACAGAAAAGTGCTGCAAGAAGGCGGTGTGTGATGCGGGGTCAGCAGAGGGAGGGTTTGCTTCGAAGGGGCATCTGGAAGGGGTGAGCAGAAGGAGGATGTGAAGAATAATAGCTGGCTCTTGGAATACATTCCCCTGTGGCAGCTGCTATGCTAGTTACTTCACCTAGATTTTCTCACTTTCTGTTCTCATTGGGGAAGTGTTTACTCAGATGTAAACCATAGGAAAGGAAACCAAGGTTCAGAAAAACGAAATAACCTGCCCGGCATCACAGAACAAGTGCTTAGGTAGCCAGGATATGAATCCAGATTTGTCTGACTTTGAACCTGTGTTCTTAACTATGTGACACTCGAAGATTTCGGCAGAGGGGGTGCGTATTCCAGAATGAGAGAGCAGCATGAGCAAAAGAATGGAAGTGAGCAAAAGTACCAGGTATGCTTGAAAAATGAGTTCAGATATCCTGGGGTGTTGACACCCATGGAGGAGTTAATGGAATTGGAAAGGTGTATTGATCGGGAGACTAAGGCCTTGAATGACGGGGAAGGAGGTAGTGCACACTCTGATCAGCAGTGGGGTGCCGTTGAAGATTTCTGAACTAAGGAGTAATACTGTTGGAACTGCCCATTTTTAGGAAGCTTAAATAGGTCAGCAGTGTCTAGAATGGGAGGAGACAGGATGTGGCAGGACCGGTGAGAAGGCTCTACGGTGTCCCAGTCATTGAGAATCCAAACAAAAGCTGTAAAGAAAGTAGGAGAAGGGGAGAGGGTATGAAGGTGAGAGGCTGGGTGGTAGAAATGTTAGTATTTGGCGTCACACTGAGCATGGAAGGCAGGAAAGGTCGTCTCCCGTGGGTTTGCTTTCCTAGCTGTTATCCGTGCTCCCCAAGTTCCTGACCCCTGACCCCTGGCTCGTGGTCTTCCTCCCCTGCTCAGCTCTTGCCTTCATCCAGTTTACTTTTGCTCCCAGAATGATAATCCAGACCTTGTATTGTCTTGCTCAGCCAGCACATCCTCACAGACACAACTTTGTCTAGGAGTGACAGTGGTCACTCTCTGCAATCTTGTTTTTCAAAATGACGTTTTTAACTGAGATTCTCTTCCTTTGCACCTCTCCCCTTCCCTCCCTGTGGGCTCTGTCCTCACTGGCTCAACAGCTCGCTTCATCTGTTTTGCCACATCCTCTTATGTGGATTCCAGAGTGTTCTGTTCTCAGGTCTTTCTCCCTGTCTCCAGGTGGGGAATAAATAATAGAGGAAAGGAGTGAAAACCACTGCAGGTTCCCAGGCGAGAGCTGAAGGCGCTAAAAGTGGACACTCAGAGAAGTGAATGGATTCGGGATATTTCAGGGGACAGAGCTAATGGCGCAAGATAATGATTCTGTGTATAGCCGGGGAAGGCGGCGGGGCTCAGAGGAATCAAGGGTGACTCCTAGGTGCTGGCGTGAGCTTTGGTTGTGGTGCCGTTTGTTGAGATGCGGAAGTGCAGGTGGAAGAGGATAAGTGGGGTTGGAATGGAAGCAGGGAGATGGAACTGAAAGTTTCGCTGTAGACATCTTAGGTGTGAGATGTCTACTAGACATCCACATGGAGCGCGGAAGACATAAACTCGGGAGCCATCAACATATAGGTGACATTTAGAGCTAAGGAAATAGGTGAGAATAACCAGGTGGGTTTAGCTAAAGAAGAAGGGGAGAAACTGAGCCCTGGGGAATCCTTATGTGGGAAGAACAAGAGCGAGCAAAGGACACTGACCAGGAGCAGCTGGGGAAATGGGAGGAGAGCGTGGGGTTCAGAAAGCAAGCAAGGACAGCAGATCTCTCGGGAGGAAGGGAGGGCGCTACTGTGTTGATTTACATTCCCGAGAGGCAGGGCGTGATACGGTAGAGGTAAAGGGGATTGGAGGTTGTGACCTTAGCAAGAGTGGCTTTGCAACCAGATGGGCTGAGAAGAAGAACAGGATGGAGAAGTAGTGACAGCAAAGGGGAGGAAATCTGGGACCATCGCTGGAGGGGCTCTATGGTGTCCCAGTCATTGAGAACCTGAACAAAAGCTAGAAAGCTAGAATTGGCCTGTGCTTGAATATTGAGCGGATGCTATAGTGGAGAGGGAGAAGCTGACAATGCGGAAGAGAGAGGCAGGAATGGTAGGTGCAAACTCTGTAAATCAGTGAGGCAGTGGGACCTGGTGCACAGGTGGAGGGGTCTGCAGGGACAGCCGATCCTTTGTAATGAGGGGAAAGTGGAGTACAGGGGACACATGGTATAGAAGCTTGCAGACGCTGTCTCCGATTGTTTCTGCTCTCTTGGGCATAGTGAAGTGAAGTCGGCAGCTGAGATTGAGGTGTGTGGGGTGGATTTGAGCCGGGGTGTGGTAATACACACACAGAATGGCAGAGCAAACTGCCCAGGAAGCACCAGAAGACTGGCAGGCAGGGCTCTGCTTCTCCTTAGCCCTCTGGGCTGTGTCCACACCGCTTCTCTTTTTTTCAATCCCAGTTCCTTTGAAGCTCCCCCTTCCTCGCTGCAGTCACCTCAGGGCCCCAAGAGGCCCCCATCACTCCCTGGAGATTTATGCACCTGGCTCAGTATTCCTTCCTAACACTTCTTCTGTTCCAGCCATCTGCTACTTTGGCCTGTCATTTCTGTGACAGTTCTGTGACAGTCACTCTCTGCACTCTTATTCTCAAAGTGATGTTTTTAGCCAAGATTCTCTTCTTTCACTCCTCAAGGCTTCCCCAGGCCTTGAGGTACTTGGGACAGGCATGAGAAGGAGAGCTGGCTTCTTGGAGAGCAGAGGTGAATGGAGTGCCAGGAGAGCCTGTTGAGGCTAAGGGACTTTGCTGGTGGCAGTTGATGGAGAGCAGTGGACGGGGTCAGGGGCCAGGACACGAGAGAGTGATCCTATCAGATTAGACTCATGGAGCGGTTTGGGAGTGAGAGTCTGGGAGGTGAGGGATGGCCCGGAGGCTCAGCTGTCACTCAGAGCCGAGATTCAAACCCTGTTCTGCCAGTCTCCAAGACTGCCACCTGTGACCCTTCCAACCTCACTCCTTTGTGTCCTTCAAATCCACTCGGTCCTCTCAGTTCCCTTCCACAGTCACTCACAAATCCATTTCCATTTCTCCATCCCATCATTCTCTCCCACTTGGACCATGGCAGTAGCTTCCCAAATGACTCACCCTCCCATTAATGTGCCTTCCACACTGTAATTAGAATCACTGTAATAAAACATGGATTCTGATCTTCCATTGACTCCACTTTAAAAAAATACTTGCTGGCTCCCTGTCATTCACAGAATAAAATCCAAACTCCGGTCTTCACAGTAGGTGCACCCAGTAAGCGTTCAGGAATCTTCATAGCCTGGTCCTAGGCTGCGTTTCCAGCTGTGTGGCCTGCATTTCTCTCCTTCATGTCTAAGGCCACGCAGGAGTTTTCATCCTGCAGGTTCCCTCTTCCTTGAAGCCTTCCCTGGCTCCCAAGGCACAGCCCTTCATCTCCCTTGGTTCCAGGAGCTCCCATTGCCCGCCTCACATTGGGCTATAACAGTTGTTTTCTGTCTCTCTCCCTCATGAGCTCTTTAAAAGCAGGTATCGCATCTCATTCATCTTGGAAGATCTAGCTTCCATTCCTTCCTGGTTCTGTTCTTGTGAATGCAAAGGAGCCGTCTTTCACCAGATGCCTCTGCTAGATGCCAAGAGAGGCATGTGGTTAGGAGACACCATAGCAGTTGAGAGAAGAGCCTTTGATCAAATAAGGTCATCCAGGCCCAGCCCCTGCTCTTCCATTTTCTAGTTATGGAGCTTGGGGTCAGGTTAATTAGCTTCTCTGACCAACATTTTCCCCATCTGTAAATGGTAATATAAAAAACACCTCCCTAATAGAGCTACCTAGGAGATTAAAAGAGGTATTTATTGCCTAGAAAGGGTTTGGTGCAGTCCTGGGGCACCTGTTAAACACATAGTAAGTGGCAGCTGAATTGCTTCTTTATCAGTGAGATTGGAGGACTTTAGGAGAGGAACGAAGAGGAAAGGAGACTTGAAGGTTGAGAACCCATATGCTACAGAGAAGAGGGTGTGACTGAGGGAGATGGAAAGGGGACTGGAGAGGAGAGGCATTATAGAAGGCAGAAGGTAATAACTGATTGAGCTGTGCTGAGTTTAAGAGGATAATGACACATATCACGGGGGTGCTAGTGGGATAGTGTCGGGTGTTGCTGGGATACCGACAGAGTGCTGATAGGATATTGGGAATGCTGATGGCATATCAAGGGTGCTAATAGGATAGATATCCTATGGAGGTTAGGAAAGGTGTTGGGAATTCAAGCCTAGACCTCTGGAGAGAGATTTAAGGTAACACTATAGACTGAGAATTCTGTGGATAGAGATTAGAATTAAAATCCTGGGGAAAATGTGAGTGCTTGGGGAAGGAACGTAGCTAGCGGATGAAGAGGAAAGCAAAAGGACATCCTCTGGGAAATACATCCACCCCCGGAGCCGATGAGGACAAAGATAAGGCCAGTGAAGAAGAGGGCAGAGATCTTTAAAATCCCATTTTCTCCCAGTAGTTTCAAAATCAGCCTACAATGTTCATCTGAGGTCAGGACTTTGAACAGAGAGTCGCAGTGTTGAATACTCTGTCTCTCTGAAGGGAGAGTGTTTGCATTCTGTGTGTTCCAGAGCTTCTAAATGACTAATTCTAGGGCCAAGACTGGAGCATGCAGTGCCCATGTGATTCACCCCATCACCTCTAGGTGTCGAGGCAGCGTTTGACTTCACGGAAGCAGCTGGAGGTTTTCATCTGGTCCATTTGCAGGGTCTGGAGAGGGACTTCAGAGCTGTTATCCAGCTGACAGAATAGGGAAAATTCTCCCCGAGAAGAAGCATACCAGAGCAGAAAGTGGTTTGCTTTATGTGGCCACCAGACATTTATCTCAAAAAATGCTACTTGGCTGGGCGCAGTGGCTCACACCTATAATCCCAGCACTTTGGGAGGCTGAGGTGGGTGGATCACCTGAGGTCAGGAGTTTGAGACCAGCCGGGATAACATGGAGAAACCCCATCTCTACTAAAAATAAAAAAAAATTTAGTTGGGCATGGTGGTGGGTGCCTGTAATCCCAGATACGTGGGAGAGTGAGGCACAAGAATGGCTTGAACCTGGGAGGCAGAGGTTGCGGTGAGCTGAGATCATGCCATTATTCTAGCCTGGGGGACAGAGGGAGACTCTATCTCAAAAAAAAAAAAAAAAAGCCACTTAAAGAAGGAAATAGGCTGACCCTCTGGTGAAGAGGACTCATGCTCATTCACTTTTTAAACAGATATTTATTGAGCATCTACTATGTGTCAAGCACTGCTCTGGGCCCTGGAGATACAGCAGTGAATGAAGTGGACAAAAATCACTGCCCTCGTGGAGCTTATGTTGTAGGGTGGGCAGATCAAGGAAACTAAGTAAATAAGTAACATGTTGGACACTAATTAGTCTATGGAGAAAAGTTGGGCAGGGAAGGGCTAAGGCATGTTGAGAAGTTAATGGCTGCAATTTCAAATTGTTGGGGGGTCAAAAAGGGAATCACTGAGAAAGTAACCCTTGAGTGACCACCTGAAGAAAAGTAGGGAGGGAAGGGTCCCTGAAGATATCTGGGGGCCAGGTTCCAGGCAGAGGAAAGGCAGTCTAACATCCAGCATGGAGGCCGTTGAGGGAACAGAGTCGTAGCCATGAGGTCAGAGGCACAGAAGGGCAGCCACAGTTACTGGGGCCTCACGGGCTGGGCCGCCACTGGGAAGGGAAGCCACGAGAGGGTTTGGTAGGAGACCCATGTGGCCGGGGCACTCGCTGGCCGCTGGGCCCTGGGAGGACTCTCCCCTGCATCCATTCACCCCAATTATGAGCTCTAATATTTGAGACGTAGGTGATGGCCACAAAAATGAGGTGGAAACACTTTTGAGTGGGTTCCTTCTCTTCAACATTTGCTGCATCTGAGAATAATTTATTTTGTGTATTTATATATTTATAAATTTATTTGAGTATTTATATATTGTGTATTTATATATTTGTGTATTTTATTATTTGGACTCTTTGACTTCACTGCTTTTGACAAATTGTGTGTGTGTGTGTGCGCGCGCGCACGTGCACGCGCAGACCCATGTACGTAAGCACACACTTCTATTCATGCATGTTAACTTGGAACTGACTTAAACTGTTTATTTTGGAGAAGTGACTTTTCATAGAAACGTCTGACCTCTCGGAGTCTCAGTTTTTTCATCAGCATATTGAGGATAAGAATAGCATGCAGGCAAAGGACCTATCACAGCGCCCAGCACACAGTAGGCACTCAGGAAATGTCTTTTCCTATCTGTCCTTTACTAAAATTCTTGCAATTTAAATAACCATTTGTTCCTTTTCACCTTTAGGCATGACTTTGTGCTTTTAGATAATTATGCCAATGAACACAACGTTGAGTTTGGATGACTTCAGTTAACCTAACTTTACTCTTGTTTTGACTGTTAAATGAATTTATTAATGCATCTAAGACAAAATCCGTTCTCTTTATGTAAATGAAGGTGAGGGGATTTTACATACTGCACCAAGAAGAAGCATCTCCACTAAAACAATAAAACTGGGTAAAAGCGGAACGTTCTTGCTAATAAGGAAAGTATGTATTTATTTAGGGTGTACACTGATACACTTTACATTTTTCTCCATCAGGTTAGAATAACCTGACTATAAAGAGGCATACTGATATTTTTCACAAAAGCCGTAGGTGTTAAAAAATGTTAATGGCAGAATACTCATGTATAAATACTGAATTACTGAAAGCAGGAGCAATTAAGTGTTTAATGTCAACAGAAGCATGTTATCTAATGAGCTGTTTTCAGAAGTTAATAATGTGATTAATCACCGATTGATAAAAACTGTGGAGAAGAAGCTCTTCTGTACTAACAGTATTCTATGCCTAAGGGCAGCCAGATGAGAGGTAGGTCTTGGCTAATGAGGAACCAGTTCATGTCAGGGCTTGGTTGAAATCAGAGAGGAAGGCTGGCTGGCTGGCTGGCTCCTCAGGCAGATCTCACCACGTGGCACTTACTGGTGGGGTATACGTATTCCAGGGTCTGGCTCTCAGTTTTGCCTAGTAGCTCCCAGAGTGCAGCAGGATCAGGACCAACTTGTGCTAACCAGGCTTACAAGAGTTTGATGTATAAGCCAGATTGCCAATATATTAAACTACAGACTAAACCTACCACAGAGAAGGGACTTCTCCTTTTAAGTTGCCAATACTTTCTTGTCTCAAGTAAATCATATGATGAGTTTTGGCAAATGGATACCCTCGTGTAACCCAAGTCTCTATCACAATACAGAGTATGACCATCACCCTATTGCCCTTTCCAGTTAATTCATCGAAACCCCCCTCGCCCCAAGGCACTTACTGTTTTAATGGCACAGTCTTCCTGCTGCCAGTCACTCTGGTTGCTCTTATTTACTCTCGTTCGAAGAACAGCCTGAGCCTTTTGACTAGACAGAGGCATTTCCAAGCTCCCAGCCAGCTATTCTGGGGGAGAGCCATCTGCTCATGTTACATTTTACTTGTTGCTCACTCTCAGGGTGACTATGCTGTAATATTGAGAGTCACTTCTCTGTGGCTTTTGCCTCTGACTCCAACACATATTTCTAATCTGCACGTTTCTTCACTTTTCTTTTGACTCGTGGACATCACCTGTGAGGAAAATTGTTACTGATCCATCTTTTTCTCCTCTTCCTCTCAATAGCAGTGAACGCCAGCATTTATTGAGCAACTACTAGAGACCACACCAAAAACACTACAACCCATTTTACAGATGAGGAAGCTGAGACTCGGGGAGCTAGAGTCACTTGCCCAAGGTCACACAGCTGCAGAAGTGGAGGCTTTCTGACCCCAAACCCTCTTAACCTCCACATTCTTCTGCCCATGACTTGGGACTGGGGTGGAGCGTTATGTCTGGGTTGCTTTCCTCTTCCCAGTGCTGCTTGTCATGTCCCTCCTGCTGGCTCTTTCCCACAGCCGTGGTAAAGAACCCACCCAATAACCTGTGGATCATCGCTGCGGTGCTGGCTCCCATCGCTGTGGTCACGGTCATCATCATCATCATCACTGCCGTGCTCTGCAGGAAGAACAAGAATGACTTCAAGCCCGACACCATGATAAACCTGCCGCAGAGAGCAAAGGTATGGGGAAGCGGTGGGGAGAGGGGCAGGAGCACAGACCTGCAGGAGCTCAGCCTGCCTTTCCCTCTTGCCTTTTGAGGCCATTGCAAGAGCCTGCAGAAACATCAGGATGGGTCCTCGTTTTGAAGGAGACCCTTCCTTTTAGTCTCAGGACCTGATGGCTCATGCTTGTCTGGTGCCCACTCTGCCATCAGTGCTTCCAAGCGCTTTATATACAGCAACTCTCTAATTCTCACAGCTGCCCTTGGAGGAAGGACTATTATTTTACAGATGAGGAAACCGAGGCATAGAAAACTACAAGCTAAGGAGACCTGAAAGGGATTTGGGAGATAATTGAATCAGACTCCCTCCTTTTGCCCATTAAAAAGTAACTTTTTCAAGGTCATATGGTTGGTAGGTAGCAGAACTGATGGTAGAATCAGGTCTGCTATGTTCTGAATATTGTGGTCCCCAAATTTGTATGTTGAAATTCTGATGCCTAATGTGATGGTATTAGGAGATAGGGCTTTTGGGAGGTGACCAGGTCATGAAGGTGAAACCGCCAGGAATAAGATTAATGCCCTTATAAAAGAGGCCCTGGAGAGCTCTCTTGCCTTTTTTACCGTGTGAAGACACAAGATACTGGCAGCCTGCAGCCCAGAAGAGTCCCTCACCAGAACCTGACCATCCTGGCACCGTGGTCTTGGACTTCCTAGCCTGCAGAGTTGTGAGAAATAAACTTCTCTCATTTATAGACCACCCAGCCTGGGGTATTTTATGACAACAGCCTGAACTGACAAAGTCTCTTGACTCCTAATGCAAGGCTCTCTGAGGCACATGCTTGGTTAGAGTGACATCTTCAGAGGTCATCATGATGGAAAAGCTGCAGGGCTTTGGCTGGGTGGCCAGGAAACCCCTGTTCAGTGGGTCCACTGAAGCCTGTCCTGGAGCCCCATCCTCTCCCTGTGGCCTCCACATCTCTGCACCACCCACCTCCAGTGACTGGGAGGGAAATGGACTAGGACATGCTGCAGCCTGATTTTCCAGTCACGTTGCTCCCTTCATGATACTCCCCAAAGAAAATATACTAACTGTCATAACCCGATGTTTAAATAATGCATTACAATTTGCTGGGCTCCTCGAGGTCTATCACCTCGTTTGTTCATCGCAGCAGCCTTATGAGGTAGGTCATAGCCAGGGAAGATTTTATTATCCTCATTTTACTGCCAAAACACCCAAGGGAAAGAGAGACTTCAGGACTTGTCCAAAGTCATGCTAGCAGCAGAAGGGTGACTGAGGCTCACATCCAAGCCTGCGAGCGTTTTCTCCATTATGCACCTACCTGAACCCTGAGATTTGACAGGTAGAATCCTCTTCCAGCTCTGAAGATCCGAGCTTTGTTTACCTGTGCAGGAACGAAACAGCGAACTACCGCTCATATTCCAGAGCCATTGGAATACATGTTGGCCATGGAGATTGTCCTTGTGGGGGTCACGCATGCCTTAGGTCTTGCTTGATGATCACACCTTGCTTCATCAAAAGAAATCAAAGGATTTTTATTGTTTGTTAAACTCATACTCCTGTTGTGATGCTGCAGCTTGATTAGATACTCTGTCTACTGAAGAGCCAAACCCCAAAGCATGTTATTCTGTTTCAGTTGACACAAAGGCACCTGCTTCCCAGACACAGCAGGATGTTGGTAAGAAGTGTACATTGGGAATTGCTCAAGCAGTGAAAGATGAAACTCTTCCAAGAGTGGGTATTTCTTCACCATCTCAGTTTAGTTAAAATGTGAGCCTTTTAGATATAATGGTAATAACCAGAATCTAATTGCACCTGTATCCAGGAATACAAAACACGCCATACTGAGGTTGTAAGGGGGCATATTTGTATTACAGATTAAACCAAAGTTGTACTAATATGCCAAAATGAGTTGGGCAACACACGATTTTCGCCCAGCTTCTGGCTTGCTGTCTGAAGCTAGGACAGATTAGCATTTGCGGTTTTCCATAGCTCCTTCTGCGTCCTACTCTGTGCATTGGGCTTCATGAGATACCTGGCTGACATTGAACATCAAGCAAGTTTATGTTCCATGAGATGATTGAATTCACTTGTGTGCGGTGGAGCTGGTTGTTTTCCCCCTCCATCAGGCTGGGCGACATACTTTGATTCCCAAAGCCCTTTTATCATGGGAAACCAGCAGGGTGGAACTGCCTCCTGCTTACTGCAGTTCTGCCATTCCAACCCAGGGACACTGCAGTGTTGAACAGAGGAGGGAGCTGCCCGCATCACTTCTCACCACCTTGTGTGTGTGAACAGAATTCAATTAACGTCAAGGGACGAGGCAGAACAAAAAAGTTAGCCTTCACCGCTGATTCATAGACTAGGAGGATGGTCCCGGGGACATTCCTGCATCTTTAGAATGCAGGCTACAATGCCAGAGGGCAGTCCCGGGGATCCTTCCCCAGACTCAGTAGTAAACTTTACGTGCTAAGCAGAGGAGGTGAGTGTGGCTTTCCAGGGAGCTGAGTCCAGGGTGTGGACGCCCTCACCCTTCTACAGAGACAAGGTACCATGGACTGCCCCATTCACATTATTGTCAGGTGGGCTTCTGCAGGTAGAATGGTGAAAAATGATAAATGCAAGAGGGCCAGCATCATGACTTTTGTCACCTCCTTTCTTTCTAGTACACTTCTCTTTACTCTGTCATTGGATGTACAGCCATTTTTCTAGTTTTTCCCCTTCATAGAACTGAAGAGATCATGGCTCCCTGGAAGAGGCCACCTTAGGAGAGGGTAGTTAGGACCATATCCAGATGCAGGATGGAGCTTGGAGGGCTTGTAATCCTTTGCATGAACATCTGCTTGGGACAGGCCAGTCACCCCCTAAGAATAGCCAGTTGTTTCCTCTTTCTCACTACTATCTATAGGACATCAGGAAAGTTACTTCACCTCTGGGCCTCAATTTTTCCATCTGTAAAATGGAGATATAACAAATAATTGTATATAGATTGTTGTGAGTATTGAGTTCATATATATACATTGCTTTGAGATATGTCTGGTACATAATAAGTGCTACATATAAGTCGGCTTTTATTGTTAAACATGCTTTTTTCTTAAAAGGTCTTGGCAGTGTATCCACCATTGGAACTATTGGATATTATTTTGATTTGATAATTTTATAAAACTGAAGTAACTATAGATACTTTGTGATATTATTGGGGTTAGAGTCACTAATGTGTCTAATGGGCAATTGATTAATCTCAGGTAATTTTCCAGTTGAAAGTTGAAAAACTGCTACCCTGAGAGTCAGAAGAGTGAGGGAGTAGTAGTCTTAAGTCCTGCAACACTTAGCTGTGTGATCTTGGGCAAGTCACTGAACCTCTCTGAGCTTTTGTTTTCTTATCTGTGGAATGAAGGCTGTGATGTTTGCCTTGCCTACCTCACAGGTTTGTTGGAAGATGAGATGAGATATCGGTGTTTTGCGTGCTGTAGGTACTGATCATACTCAGGGATTGTTGTGATTAATAACACAGGTGTAATTAACTAATAACAATGGCCACCTTTTAAGCTTGAAATTTCTTAATGTCTCTCTTTGTGTACATCCATCATTAACCCAGTCACCTGAAGTATCCAGTGGATAACTTTAACCCAGTGTGAAAGGTAAGGGGCCAAATCCATAGGGAGGAGGGAGAAAGGATGGGACCAGAGCCAGCTTTCCCTATCATTAGGTTCTTGGGAAGTCTTAGCTGCTATTGGAGACTCCCACTTCTTCACAGACAGGCCAGGAGTGTTGCACAGGAGCCAGGCCATCTACGACAGGAGACGCTAACCAAGACAGGAAGCTGCAGAAGGAAAGGAAGGACTGTGGGAAGACTCATGAGATAGTGGTTAGATGTTCCAGCTCTGGGTCACATAGTCCTAGGCTCAAATGCTGACTCTATCACAGCTCTAAGCCTCGGCTGCTTCATCTGTAAACTGGGGACTCATGATAATACCTCCCTTCTTGAACTGTAGTGAATATGCAATGACATAAGTTATGTACTATGTTTAGGACTGAGCCATTAATATCAAATGAGGCCAAAACTGAGCCCCTTGAGGGTGAGGAACCAGTTATTTAACTTTATGTGTTCAGCACCAAGGACAGTTCCTGTCATTAGGGAAAAACCAAATAGGATAATGGGGGCGTGAGGGTGTGGTACAAAAGGGGCCAACAGGACAGAGACTGGGCAGGCAGGTTCACCTGGCATGTGAAGGGCCTTGACTGCCTCGCCAAAGCATTTGGGGAGGCATTCAAGGCCCTTCATATTTTAAATGAGGGAGTGACGCAACCACGTGTGTCTTAAGAGAGAGAATTTTGGAAGCTCATCAAGGGTGGGCATGGAAAGGAGCTAAATTGGAAGCAACAAGACTGAGGCAGGAGATAGTGAAACGGTGGACCTAGGGAGGAAAAGTCACCTTCTAGAAACATTTCAGAAGTTGAATCCAATTGGTGACCAATTGGTTGTGGAAGGAGCAGGCAATTCAGTATTTGAGGGGCATCACCAAGTCATCTGAAGCCTTTGTTCTGTTTCTTGTAGACGAAGGACAGGGAGGGAGAAGAACAGAGACCACCTTCCCTCAGCAAGCATTATTTCAGAAACTCAGCCCCAGGTCCTGGCCTCAGAATGTCACTGATCACCACATAGGTCAGTGTGCATGTCTCAGAGAAGAGAAGTGAGTGATCACACTTCTCAGAGTGAGTTTCTCGGAGAACTGTCCATGGCAAAGCTATAGGCAGCCTCAAATAAAGAAGCGTTGTTGGAGTTGGCAGTAAAACTGTCCTGTTCTGAGACACAGTGGTGAGATTTGACAGGTTGGGCCACAGTTCCAGACTGGATTGTTAAATCCGGCTGGAGCCTTCCTGTTGTATTTCTTACGTAAATTAGCTGCTGAAGGAGGGGCTTCTGATCATATCAAGTTCTGATATACTCTAAATGACAGAGGTTGAATTTCATTTGTAGATTCTCTTGAAGAAAATCACTGATGTCCATTTCACCTGGACTACGATTTATCAGGAAAGCAAACAGTAATAATTAATATTGATTGAGCACTTCCTATTGGCTAGGCACTTATCTAAATGCTGAAGGTGAATTTCTTGTTTAATTTTTACAGCATCTCCTTAAGAGTGGTTACATTTTGCTCTCACAAACATATAAATTTTATCCTGTTTGTACTATTATTGCCTCCAATTAACCTAAAAACAATGACCACCTTTTAAGCTTGATGAAGAAACTGATGTGCGGAGAGTTTCAGTAACTTACCCAAGGTCACACAGCTAATGAATGGTGGAGTCCGGATTTGAACCCAGGCAATCTGCTTCTGAAGCTGCCACTTTTACCCACCACACTGTCCTGCCTCAAATCTGTATTGTACTGCCTTGCAGTGTAAAGCAGAATAGAGACATTTTCAGGATTGTTTAAATATGCCTCTTGGTTTTTATTACCACACTACTAGATGTCTGTTGGATTTTGCTCAGAGCTGCCTTATGCATTTGGGATTTCAGACACTGTGCAATAAAATCTTGCCAGTTTCTCAGGAATTAATTATAGGAGAGCCAACCTACTTAAGGGACAAGTCTGGATTAAAGGGTGACTCCATAAATTCCATTTCATTATTAATGATTGTAGTGCTTCACATGTGATAACACACTTCCCTCTGTGTTCAGATCTGTGATCTACTTTAATACCCAAGGGTGGTAGAGATAACAGTTAAGATTATTTCTCAGATGACAAAATTGAGGTTCAGAGTTCAAGTGACTTGGCAAAGTCACACATGTGCTATTATACATAAAGCTATACAAGAATGGAGTGAAGGCGTAAACAAATATTTCTAGGGAGGAGATGATCCACAGGATCTATTTAACATATTGATTGTTTCTCATTTTCCGCATCCATTGACTTAAAATTTATGGTCTAAAATCTCTGAAAGAGGTTTGTTCTTACACACCTGTTTACATGTTGTTTACACCCTCCATTTTTCTGAGAACGTCTTATCTATAGAGGTTCTGTAGCTGGATGGAATTAACATGGATTCTGCTTTTGAAGAGACAGAAATAACGATGGGGATTTGAGTTAACTCTTGTTTATTAATCAGAAAGCTAAGTTTGGTCCCATCACTTGTGCATTGCTGCCTGTCATCTCTTAAAGCCATGGTGAGAGTCACACTTGACTAGAAATGTGACTGCAAATTTGTTTCCTCTTTGCAGCCTGTGCAAGGCTTTGATTATGCCAAGCAACATCTGGGCCAGCAAGGGGCAGATGAGGAGGTCATCCCTGTGACTCAGGAAACGGTGGTCCTCCCACTGCCCATTAGAGATGCTCCTCAGGAAAGAGATGTCGCTCAGGACGGAAGCACCATCAAGACCGCCAAGTCCACTGAAACCAGGAAGAGGTAGGCACAGGGTTGACTTCCGCCTCTTTGTGTCAGCAAAAGAGATAATTGATCATGAGAACAGCTGATGATGATCAGAACAGCCAATGCCCTCAAGTTAATTCCACTGTTCTCTTTAAAAATTCCCCTTCATGCTCATTTTGAATATTTGAAAAGAGACTGAAAGAGATAATGAGAATCACAATACCTGCTTAGCCTGGGCCACCCTTTGTAAGGTTTTATGTCGCTGATCACCGCAACGGCAGAGATTTAGTTCTTATATTTACTATAGCACATTTAGCACTGATGTCACACTTATATTTTAAACATATTAAAAGCAGTGCCTTTGATTCAGTATAGTTGTATTTTATCTGCCCATTTCTCAATAGGATTTCTGAGTTCAGTCAAAACTGTATATTTAGTTTATATGATAAGCAGAGCATTTTGACAGATATCCTTTTAGGACTACAAAAATGTGTGGGATTGATTTGTGACCCCAGGAGTCTCATGATGGAGGAGGCAGATAGATAAATAAGTGAAACACCAAGAATGAGGTGTTGGTGCCGGCACTGGAGATGGCTGGGTTGTAGTAAAGACTGGAGGAAGACCTTAATTCTGACCAGGCAAAACCTCGTGGAGAAGGTTATGCTTTAGCTGAGCCTTGAAAGGTGAGTGGGATCTGAATAGGTGGGAAGATATAAAGGCACCTAGCCTAAAAAGAGTGTGGAGAGAAGAGGGATAGGTATGTTCTCTAAATGGTGAGTATCCCCAGAGTTTAGAGTTCATAGTGGCTGGGTGTAGTGAAGGATGAAACCAGAAGACAGATTACAATTTTGGAAAGTCTTGACTGCCAGACCAAGGCATCTGACCTTTATTATCTAAGCAATGGGGAGCCACTGAAAGATCTTTCGGAAGACAGTGATGTTAGCCTGTATGTTAGAAGGATACATTGATGGCAATGTGGATGAGAGATGGGAGAGTTTAGGTTAGAGGCCAAGAGACTCATTGTAAGGACTTTGCTATAGCCTTATAAAGAGGTAATGAACCCTAAGGCAGGCCCTGTTGGCTGGCTAAACCAACATGCATTGCCAGCCCCCTTCTTTCTTGTTGCCTCAGACCACTGTGGAGACTAAAAAAGCTACATCATCCATGTCTCCTTCCTTTCTCTCCCTCCCCTTATCTAACATGTTTATTGGTCATTTGCTATTTATCAGGAACTGGGGATATTGCTGTGAACAAGACAAAGTTACTGTTCTCGGGCAGCTTACAATCTGGTAAGGAGAGATAGACAATAAACAGAGAAACAGTTAAAATTGATCTGTTTCTAGATCAGGTGGTGGTGAGTACAAAGAAGAAAAAGCACATTTAAGGGAGGGGGAAATGGAGAAGGAGACAAAGTGCTGTTTTAGCTAGGAAGCCTGGGAAGACTTGTTTGATAAAGTGACATTTGAGAAAGACCTGATTGAAATGAGGTATAAATCATGAGGTTATCTGCAGAAAGAATGTACCAAGCTGATGGAACGGTATATGCATCACACAGAGGAGGGAACTTCTTGACATGCTTAGAAAAGCAGGATCAAGGGGTTTGGCATGAACTAGGGAGGAAGTGGTGGCAGATGTGTCCGGCAAGTTGCCAGAGGTTGATTATGTCAGGCTTTACAGACCAAAGTCAGGACTTGGGATTTTATTGTGAATAAAGATCAGATGTAATTGGGGGGTTTTGAGAAAAGCAATGACATTATGTGACTTGCAGTTTTAAAGGCTCACTTTGGGCTGGGGAGTGCATGGCTCACAGCTGTAATCCCAGCACTTTGAGAGGCCGAGGCAGGAGGATCACTTGAAGCCAGGAGTTTGAGACCAGCCTGGGCAACCAAGCGAGACCTCATCTCTACAAAATGAAATTATATAAAAAAGATTAGCCAGGTGCAGTGGCATGTACCTGTAGTCCCAGCTACTGGGGAGGCTGAGGTGAGAGGATGGCTTGAGTGCAGGAATTCAAGGCTGCAGTGAGCTGGGATTTTGCCACTGCACTCCAGCCTGGGTGACACAGTAAGGCCTTGTCTCAAAATAAAATTAAATTAAAGTAAATACATAAAGGCTCACTTTGGCTGCTGTGTGGCAAACAGACGGTAGAGCTGCAGAGTAGATGCAGGGAGATCCTTTACAAGGCTACTGCCGTGACCTAGGTGAGAGATGATGGTGTGGGCTGTGGGCACCATGGTGGTGTGAGAAGTGGTTGGCGTTTAGAGATATTTTGAGGGAAGAGCTGACAAGATTCGCTGATAGATTCTTGTGGAGTGACAAAAGTGGAGAGAAGTGAATTTGCCATTTATTATGTTGGGGAATACTGGAGGAAAAGTAGTTTGTAGTGGTTGGTCAAGAGTTTGAGTGTGGGCACGTTACATTTGAGATGCCCATTAGGTATGTGAGTGGAGATGTTGAGAACTCAGTTAACCTTGAGTCTGGAGTTTAGAGGAGAGGTCCAGGATGGAAACATAAATGTAGGAGTCGTCAGTGTGTAGTTACTCTATGAGACTGGGAGGGATCACCTGGGAGAGTACAGATAGAGAAAAGAAGAGATCCAAGAACTGAACCCTGGGACATTGTCATGATTAGAGGTCCAGAAATTGGGAAAGAATCAACAAAGAAAATGGAAGAGTTTCAGGAAGAAGGGCATGAGGAGAACAAAGAGCGAGTAAGATCCAAGAAGGCAAGAGAAGGAAGTAATTTGAGGAGGAAGGAGGGATCATCTGTATCAAATACCCACATTTTGTACTGGAATCAAGCAACAAGACTGCATGTTTTCTTCCAAGGACTCTTGGTTCCTCAGAAAGAGGTACAGAAGAACAGAGGGTTGGATTTCAGCTTGTGTAGGAAAGAAGGATGGGGCATGTGAATTAGTTATCTTTGCTCCATAACAAACTCCAAGGCTTAATGACTTAAAACAACCACCATTTTTTTTAGCTCATGATTTTGGTGGGTCAGCACATTGGGCTGAGCTCAGCTGGATGGTTCTTCTTGTCTGAGCTTGACTTGGCTGATCTTAGCTGGGCCTGCTTATGCATCTCCAGTCAGGTGACAGATCAGCTGGGCTAACTTATTGATGCTAATCTTATCAGGAATACCACAGGTAGCAGGGGCCTTTGTCCATATGGTTTCTCATTATCAAGCTGGCTAGCCCTGGCTTTCTTACCATGTGGTTGCAGGGCAGGAAGAAAATAAAAAACAAGCAAACACCCAAAGTGTAAGCAAAAGCATTTCTCAAATCTTTGCTTGTGTCATGGTTGCTACTGTCCTCTTGGATAAAGCAAGTCTCATGGTCAAGTCCAGACTCGGCATGGGAGAGGACTACCCAAAGCTTGTTGACAGAGATGTGCAAACAAATTAGGACCATTACTGCAGTCATGCACCCAACATGAGAGAGCCTAAGCAGAGCAGAGCTGAAATGTACAGAGACGCAATAGATCATTTACCTGAATTGACTTACAAGTAGTATTAGCTACAGCTATTATTCTCATCATGATCTTTGGCAAATACAACAAAGGCTTATTAATAACTTATTTATCACCTATTTAGAGGATGCTGAAAAGAAACAAATAGTATTACTAAAATTAGGATATGAACATGGTACTTTCAGGAAGAATAAATTTTTTTTTTCACCCATTCTAGTTGAATAATTTACATTGTGTAAAGTTTCCTTTAATTTTTTTTGGAATAAGCATTTCTTGGATTAGCAAGGAACCTACTCTTGCTAATCACATTCAATAACCCCAAATTTTTATTAAGAAATATTAACTTATGAAACAAATACAGATGAAGAAGATAATGTCTGTACCCCGGAGGATTTTCGTATTTGCTTCATTTTTTTTTTTTTTTTTTTTTTTTTTGAGACAGAGTCTCGCTCTGTTGCCCAGGCTGGAGTGCAGTGGCAGGATCTCAACTCACCACAATCTCTGCCTCCCAGGTTCAAGCAATTCTCCTGACTTAGCCTCCCGAGAAGCTGGGATTATAGGCTTGTGCCCCCATGCCAGGCTAATTTTTGTATTTTTAGTAGAGGCGGGGTTTCACCGTGTTGCCCAGAATGGTCTCGAACTCCTGACCTTAATTGATCAGCCCACATTGGCCTCCCAAAGTGCTGGGATTACAGATATGAGCCACCATGCCTGGCCAGCTTCATCGTTTTAGCATAAAAATATAATTTTACTAAGGGCTGGCTATAGACCATTGCCAAAGCTGTAAGAGAAGCCTCCTCTCTGTTCAAGTCCAGCTGACCACAGGAGTCTCTGATCATTTGAAAAGATTTTCAAAACACCAAATTCAAGAGAAAACCCATCATGAATCTTATGTTTCTGGCTTCCCCATCTTGCCACATCATTTTCTCATTCCTGCTAAAGACTGCCTTCCCTCTCAGAATGGATCTGTTAGATGATCCAAGAAGTTTCTCAAGTGAAAACCAGGAGAAACCGGTGGTTTGACGGTTATTAAGTTATCACAATTTTTGTGAATTTTTTTTAATCACTGAAGTCTGAGGGTTCAGTCACTTCCAGACAGCCAGATGGGTGTTCTGGGTCCTTTTCCTCCAGTGTAGGGTCTTGGTGAGGCTATTTTGTTGGTGTGTGACTGAGATTGTTGGGCCAGGATGGCAAATCAACCATTTGCAGCTGTTT
Organism: Cacajao melanocephalus; assembly: GCA_963573385.1. NCBI lineage: Eukaryota > Metazoa > Chordata > Mammalia > Primates > Pitheciidae > Cacajao > Cacajao melanocephalus. Next base: position 23,793 of record CAUYLG010057763.1, on the reverse strand, counting down.
GCAAAGGGCACTTCAGTGTAGTGATTGGCCATGATTGTTCAGCAGCTGATTAATCCTCAATCCGAAAATGTTCTTCCAGGCTCCATGTCCTCAGAATGGGGACTGTTACATTCAATAGCCTCTAACTGCAGCCTCACAGGTGACACTTTCTTGCTTTCTAAAACACTTGTTACTGTCATGTGAGTACACATGCATGCACAAACACACATGGACAATCTCTGTTTCTGAAGTTTTGACTTGACGACTTCCTGTAAATATGTCTGTAAACAGAAGCAAAGAGTAAAGCAGAGTTGGGTTTTTGCTACAGAAATTTGCTCATTGACACCTTTCCCTGGAGTGAGAGGAGCAGCCAGAAAATTAGGTCAGGATCAAATGAGGGAAACAGTGTGAAAATGCTACAAAAACCATTCAGGCCAGGCCCGGTGGCTCACGCCTACAATCCCAGCACTTTGGGAGGCTGAGGCAGATGGATCACTTGGGGTCAGAAGTTTGAGACCAGCCTGGGCAACATGGTAAAACCCCACCTCTACTAAAAATACAAAAAAAATTAGTCAGGCGTGGTGGTGGGCACCTGTAATCCCAGCTACACTGGAGGCTGAGGCAGGAGAAGTGCTCGAACCCAAGCGACGGAGGTTGCAGTGAGCTGAGATCGCTCCATTGCACTCCAGCCTGGGTGACAGATCAGGACTCTCAAAAAAATAAAAATAAAAAAATAAGTAAACCATTCATTATATCGTGAATGTGAAATAGGTTATAAAAAGCCTTTCCCTTTCCTCTTTTTTTTTTTTCTGGACGTAAATTAAAGCCTTTTTGTCCCAGTGATGCCAGTTGGGAGAGTAGGTGCCATTCGCCAGGAGAGTCCAGAAACAATCTAGGGGTGTGTGTCTTTTGTGTACGTGTGTTTCCACACCCAGCACTCAGCAATCAAATAGCTGTTGGGTAAATAAAATAATGTATATTCAATAAAATAACGTATATTCAACAACTTAGTACCTATCCTTGTTTTCACAGACTACATTCTTTGTATTACTCAATTTATATGATGTTAAAAGATATTACGATGAAAGAGATTGTGACTGAATAAATTTGGAAATGTTGGGTTAAACGAAACCGGATGAATCTCTCTGTGACAAAACTGATCAGAGCCTCTGATATGCTAACGTGCATTAGGAATCTCCAAAGAAGGACTATAGTAAACATTTCCCACATTTAGGGAACTTTGGCGAGGAACATCCCTCTTGGCTTTAGTGTGCTGTGAAATGCTCTGGGCAGATACTGCCTTATCCCTGAGATACCCTGACTTCGATTGTTCATAGCTTTTAGGGTGCTAAAGCCTATAGACTGAGAACTTGAAATTTCCCAGGGGAGGCAGGAAGAGAAGGGAGAAGGAGAGAGAAGGGAGGAGGAGGAAGAGGAGCATCCAGAAGGATACACAGCTTCCACTTGAGAAGCTGCCCACCTACTGATAAAGTACATTTATTCCAGACAATTCTCCATTGTCGGGGATGGATGCCATTATTTTCTAAATTCAGACAATTGACAATAGAAGAACAAGAGGCTGCTAGATACCTGCCTCCTGCTTGTCTCCCACAGAGGGGAGGCGGTTGGTCTTTATGCTCAGCCGGACCCATGGCCGGCATGGTGAGGCCAGAGGCAGCATGAGTCTCACTGGGGGCTCTCCGGATCCCATTCCCCTAGAGAGTTCCAGAAGATGAGAGTTCCACTCTGAGGAAGGAAAGAAGGCTCTGTGACTCACCCCGTGTGAAGGGCTGCCTTTTCGGGGTCATCGTATGGGACAGCAACTGGAAGGTGTTCTGGGGTGTGGAAGGAGGGGGAGCCCTGGCTTCCAGGGCTGCTTCGCCACTTTCCAACTCCGTCCTAGACAACACACTTCACTTGCATGAGCTTCACGTTCCTCACTTGCTAAACAAGGGTGGCAGTCACCAAATCAGTGGTTCATTTAATAATGATCCATTAGCAATTTTGAAAGCACTCAGCTCAGTCCTTGGTACACAGTAGGTGCTCCTGGTGCGGAGCTCTTGGGGAGTGTGGGGTGCTATCTTAGAGTCTCCACATACCTGTATGCCTGGCACAGTGTCTGGCACAGAGTAGGTGAATGAAAAGTATTTCCTGAATGAACAAACAGCTCAAAATATAAATGGCTAGTAGTTACCACAGTGAGAGAAAGAGAGAGAGAGAGAGAGAGAGAGAGAGAGAGAGAGAGAGAGAGAGGCAGAGTGAAGCCCCAGTGGTGGGGTATTATGCAAAGAATAAGGCAGGTTGAGTTTTTTGCTACAGTAATTTGCTTATTGATGCTTTTCCTTGGAGTGAGAAGAGCAGCCCAAAAACTGAAAATTGAAAACTGAATGTTTTGTAGTCAAAGTCTATGTGGTAACGACAATAGCCAAAGAGAACCGTGTGTGATCCGTGTTCCTGAAAGTGCCCGTGTGATTTAAACACTCTGCAACACTATCCAGAGTGCTGGGAGTTAAAAAGAGGGCATGCTGCATGGATGCCACCCTTGCCACCATTCTCATAGTCACGGGACGGGGGGTGGTGGTTAATGAAACAGAGATGGGCACCCAGGGCTGCGCTCACCAAACTCTACAGGCTGAGCACTACAAAACACACTTCCGAGCAGCCAGCTGCTTAACCCACGCTGTAGTATGGGTGGTTCTGTGTTTTTCTTTTTCTGTATCGTTTCCTCTTTGACTGTTAAACTGGAATGAAAGGCTACAGACATTAAACTGTGCAAATAAAATAACCTTGAGAGGCGGCTGCTCTGGTTGAGACTTACCATCTCTCCTGTTGCTATGGTTACCTCCAGCAGGTCGCCCAGTGAGAATGGCTCTGTCATCAGCAACGAATCAGGGAAGCCCAGCTCAGGGAGACGCTCACCCCAGAATGTAATGGCACAGCAGAAAGTGACAAAGGAGGAGGCAAGGAAGAGAAATGGTGAGAAGCCTTCCCGCCAAGAACCACCCCCAGCTGCTCCCACACGTGCCCACACACACATGCATGCAGACGCGTGCTCACACTCACACAGCCAGTGGGCTCTGACCCTCAGTCATTCTTTCTCTTCTGCTCCACAAAAGCCAGGTGTCTGTATGTACCCCTTGGGTTCTCACCTTACCCCTTCTTTGAATTATCCTGTCTCACTTCCTCTGCCCCTGTTCTTATGAAATTGTGCAGTTCCTTAGGAAAAACCTTTTGCAGAATGAATTGATGTTTGCTTAGAGGTTTTTCTAATTCTCTAGTTAGAAATTCTCTAAAACTTCTAATTTCTAATCATGTGAATTGACTCAATTTCTTGCACCAGATCCACTAAGGCAGCAGGTCTCTGAAATAATTGCTCGTCTTAGAGATTTCTCTCATTTTCCTACCCTGACTCCCCTGATAAGTTTCATGGGTTCAGTCTATGCCACTGAGTCCAGAAACTGCAATTCCACTTCTCCCAGGAAAAAAAGTAATCCAAAACAGTAAAGAAACAGATCTGTCAAAAAAAAAAAAAAAAAAAAAGGCTTTATGCTTCTGTCTTAATTCTCCAGGAATGCTGAACTACTGCGTTTCTCACCCAGATCTCTCCCTCCCTGTAAGGATTGGCATTGGGGTTTACTTATCAGTCATCTGAGCACCGTCATTGTGCAATGGCACTGTCTATAGATGGCCTCTGTCCACGTCTTTGTGCAGCTCCCTCTCCTGATCCCACCTTGGTTCCGACCCTCATCTCCATGTGGCCCTTCCGTGTGTGATGCTGGGTTACTGGGGCCAGAATTCAAGTACCCAGCACTGCTGATTTCAGACCAGGGAAAAGTCCATTTGGATTTTAAGGGGTTGTAGGTGGCGCCCTACAGAAATGTCAGGTGAAAAGCTAAACCCTCTGACACGCTGCTTAGCTGCACTTCCCTTTCAAAGGAATTTGTGTAGTTCAGGGACTCTCTTTTGAAGTTAGTGTCGGAATAATTTTTTGTTTTCAAATATCACTTTTATTTTTTTCCCTGACTGAAAAAAGTAAGAGCAGAGGAAAAAAAAGAAATGATGACACAGTGGATTTGTATTCTGTAGGGAAAATGTGCTCCCTGTTCCCATTTTCAGCTCTTATATAAAGCACTTGTTTAAACGGTTATAACTACTGGGTTGTTGAATTTTTTTTTCTTTCCTTGAATTCTGCATGCCTGTAACACAGAGGCTATGCTTTCTACATCAGAATTGAGGTGTGACCTGTGGAATTTTCCTGGAATATCTGCCCCACCTGGGACCACCAGAAATCTTGCCATCAGCTCAGTCAAGTGAGCACACAGAGTCAGAGGTGCTCAGATCTTGAGAAGGGGACTTGAATTCAGCAACTTTCTTCCCTTTCTTCCTAGGGTGAGGTGCTAAGAGAGATGGGTAGAGAGAGTGAGGTGACAGCTGAAACAGTGGACAGTGAAGCCATATGGGGAATGTTGTTTTAACGAAATACTGTGACGGCCATCCCAACCTATCCAAGATGGTGCTGCCCTCCCTCTCAGCTCCCCCTACTCCCTCCCATCCCCTCCCTCCTTCCTTTCTTTGTATACTTCCTGGAAATTTACAAGGTCAAGTCAAAGACTACTCACTCCTTCAGATGCCCCACTCACCCGCCCCAGTTCTCAGAGGACCCTGAATAACTCAATGTGTATTATCTTTCTCTGACCTTTTTACTATGCATACGGCAACACACATGTATCTTTGTTTTTTGTTGTATTGCTTTGTTTTGTTTTGCAAAATGGAATCAATGTGCACATTGTTCTGTGCCCTTTTTCTTGCTTTAAACTGTGCCATAAAGGCTTCTCTCTTTTTGAGTACACGTTTGCAAAGTGATGTCTTTTCCCCTTCCCTGCAAATAATCCTTAGAAGACGAGAGAGTGGGGCTGGTTCCTGACCCCATCACTCCCTACTTCGCTGGTGAAACTCTGGCCTGCTCTAGGTGTCCCTGCTGACCTTGCCCATTTCTGTTTGTCTGCCCTCTCTGCCTGACTCTTCATTCTATTTAGGTCACTTTGATTATTTAAATACAAGGCTCAGAAATAAAACAGGTGGGTGCATGAATAAAATGCAATTACTGTGCCGGGTTGAGGTTTTTGCTTGTTTGCTCTATTAAAAAGCCATCCTTCCCAGGGTTACAGTGCTTGCTTGGTTGCACTTTATTTTTGCCAAATGTAAGCCAGTGAATTTGCGGGGGGGCTGGTTGCTCCTATTTCACTGCAGGTTTCTATTCAGTAAGGTTTGAAATTTACCAATAGAAACAATAAACCAACTTGACTCATGTAAAATTCAACAGACATCAGAATTTTAGGATAGACCTTTATGAAAACCTACACTTACTCTTTTTATCAGAGGGTTCCATTTTGTCATAATCCTAGGTTAGAGTTTACCAACAAAATCAATAGTGTATTTTATTGCATTGGAAGATGAACCAAAGGAAGGAAGGAAGAAAACGTTGAATGGAATTGTGAAGAAAACAAAAAAGGATATTTTCATCACCTTGCCAGCTTGCAAAAAGTATTGAAGACTTTTTGTGTGCACGTGCCCTCTGAGAATAAATTATTCTGTTGATATGGAATATTCACACACCGTGGTCTTATGCCTTAGTATCTATTTCCCATAGAGGCTTAAGTTACTAAAGTTAACAAATGTTAATATAGCAGGCTGTTTTTCCAAAACTGTTCTTGTTTTCCATCAGGTTTGTTACATCTGTAGCTTCCAATATTTTTCTTTTTTGAAAATAAGAACTTTAAAAAGAAAAGATACTATCCTGCTAGCCACGTGGCTGGCATGAGTCCTTGTAGATCAGTGGCCCCATTAGTTACCATCGCTGCAATTTTAGAGTCTATTTCATGATGATGCTTATATGTAAGTGAGAAAGTCAGGCATGAGAGCTGGGATTTTTAAAGCAAAAACAATTTGGTGCTTTCTCAACCAAACAGACATTCGAATTTCTGAGCCAATTTCTAAACATAGAAAATATGTTTAGCAGGAAAGAATTAAAAGTAAGTTCAAGATTTTTGAACATAATACATGTCTTTGCATCTTAAGTCATTTGGGAGCAAACAACCTGCCTGAACCCTTTGAAATGTGCCCCCATCCTTTATGGCACTGACAGAATTCACTGGGAGGGCTTAGAATCTGTTAATAACCAAACTTCATCTGTCTAAGGGCAGATGAAGCAGGCAAAAGATTAGTGAGTTTAGAGGATGAATTACTACTTTCTTAGCAGGAGCTCTTCATGGGACATCTGGAATTAAAACATCAAGGAAGATTTTTCAGAGATATTAGCTCAAAAACACAGTTTTAGTTATTCTTTCTTTGGCTTCCCAATGAAGTGAAGACTGGCTTTTTATCTAATAAATAACACTAGAGAATAGTGATGCTATCGTAGGTTGTCTGAGCTTTAATGAAAATTTCAGAAAAAGCGTGTTAGAGAACACTTTCAGCCTCAAATGGGGAGGGAGGCACTCCCCATGCCAATTCAGACATGAAGCAATGAAATCTCTCTGTCCAGCCTGATTTACTGAAATTAAAAATAGCAGTACCAACAAGGCAAAACTAGATATGAGATAACTATTCAGTGGCATTTACTGTGATGTGATGCTACGCTAAGACACCTGCAGTTTCACAGTGGCCCCTTCCTTAGGCATTCTCCCATGCTTTTTTCTTTAGGGACTAATTATGCATTAAAAGTCCCCATGAACCTGCTGTGTTCACACCACGTTTTGATACATTAATATTTAGTGTAATGTCTTTTAATGTGTTTGCCCATAAGGCCTTTTTAAAGGGAAGGATAACTAATTATTTTTCTCTTTAAAAACCTAGAGGAGAGAGTGAAAACTATAGCTTATACAATTTCCAAGGTGTCATCTTCCTATCCCATTAGTGCTATGCTGCCTACCTTACCCTGTTCACAGTTTGGGCAGTGAGGGTGTCACCACCCAGAAGCAATAAAAATGCTAAGTGCTATCTCTTCACCCTCTGATGGGTTGAGTGATAGCATGACTTTAACTTCTACATGGTTACCTGTTCTGCAGGTATTAATGGCATCTCCTTTTCCAAGTCAGGGAAATTGAGTCATTCATTCCTTCACTCATTTATTCAACAAATCCTTATTGAAGGCCAGCTACATGTGAGACACTTAAAAGCAATAGACATTAATCTTTAAAAAGACAGGCAAGAGTGGAGCTTCTACTCTAGGAAAAGGGGTGGGGGCAGACTGTAAATCAGTACAACAAATCAGTAGAGGTATGCACTGGGAAGAAAATAGAACAGGGCACTGAAGGGGATTATTTTAGATTGTTGGTTAAGGAAAGTCATTTTCAAGCTGCAACTTGAAAAGCAAGAGAGAACTGGGCATATGGAGATCTGGGAAAAGAGCATTCTGAGCGGAGGGAACAGCTAATGCAAAATTTCTGAGACAGGAACAAGCCTGATGCGTTCAAGAAGGCTTCTGTGGCTGGAGCAGAGTGGACGAGAGGAAAGGGGCTAAATGAGCTCAGCAAGGGGCCAGCACCAGACTGCCAGTACCTTGGCGGGAAGACCTTGGTTTTATTCTGAGAGAGTTGAAGGCTTCCGAGGGTTCTGGTCAGAGGAAGAATGCCATCTGGTTACCTTCTGGAAAGTTGATACATCCTGGTTACTGGTGGAATATGTATTTTAGGGATAGAGGGAGAAGAGGGAAAGCCCAGAGGTGGAAGGTTGTTTAGAAGGTCTGTAAGTTATCTATTGCCGTATGAAAGATGACTCCAACATCTAGCAACCTGAAATTTATTATCTACATGTATTATCTCACATGCTGTCTGTGGGTAAGGAATTTAGGACTGGCTTAGCTGGGTCATTCTGGCTCAGGGTCTCATGAGGTCACAGTCAAGATGTTTGGCCTGAGCTGTCTGTCACCTAAAGTCTTAACTGGCAAAAATAATAGATATTGGCATAGATGTGATGAAAAGGGAATGCTTATACACTGCTGGTGAGAATGTAAATTAGTACAACCACTATGGAAAACAGTACAGAGATTCCTTAAAGAACTAAAAGTAAATCTACCATTTGATCCGGTAATCAGTCCCACCACTGGGTATCTACCCAAATGAAAAGTATTATGTGAAAAAGATACTTGCACATGAAGTTTATAGAAGCACAATTCACAATCGCAAAGATATGGAACCAACCTAAGTGCCCATCAACCAGTGAGTGGATAAAGAAAATGTAGTGTATATACACCGTGGAATATACTACTCAGTCATAAGAAGGAATGAAATAATGTCTTTTTTGCAGCAACTTGGATGGAGCTGGAGGCCATTATTCTAAGTGAAGTAACTCAGGAATGGAAAACCAAATACCACATATTCTCACTCACAAGTGGGAGTTAAGCTATCAGGACACAAAGACACACAGAGTGATATAATGGACTTTGGGGACCGAGGAGAGGGTGGGAGGGAAGTAAGGGATGAAAGACTACGTACTGGGTACAGTGTAGACTACTTAGGTGATGGGTGCACTAAAATCTCAGAATTTGCCATATAGAATTCATCTGTGTAACCAAAAATCACCGTACCCCAAAAAGCTATTGAAGCTTAAAAAAGAAAGAGAAAAATGAAAATAAAGAAGTCTTGACTGGGGTTTGCAGGATGGTCACTTGTGGCTGTTGACAGGGGGCTTCAGTTCCTTGCCACACGGACCTTTCCATAGGTCTGCTTCAGGGTCCTCAGAATGTGGCAGCTGGCTTTCTTCAGAGTAAGTGATCCAGGAGAGAGCAAGGTGGAAGCCATGTTTTTTTTTTTTTTCTGACCAAGCCTTGGAAGTAAAACATGGCCATTTCCTCAGTTTCCTATTGGTTACACAGGTCAGTCCTGTTCATCCTGGGTATGAATATCAGGAGATGAGAATTTTTAGGAGCCACCTTATTGGCTGGCTCTCATAGATGGCTTGTATGGCAAGTGTGCAGGTGGCAGATAATGGTGGCCAGACCAGAGCTGCCCAGCAGAACTACACTCTAAAAATACAGATGCATCTGGTAACACATTCAAATAGAGATTGTCCTCTGTCATTGGCTGCTTGGTGGCCTGCTATTTGCAAATCAGCCCACAGAACTTAAAAAAAATCCAATTATAACCCATTGTTAGACTCTGAAGTGTTTTAGCCACTTTGTAAAAATAACAATTTACTTGGCTTAATTTGACAAATCTTCTGTGATTATGATAACTGACAGAATGATACAAACTATATGTTTCTCAATAATTTAAATAACATCCCAATCTCTTGAGCAGACAGGAGAAAGATGAATACACTGCTATTACATGCATATTTTATATAACACCTCTTTTCCTCCTAAATTGTCTACTGATTTAGTTGTTTTAATAGGCTTAATGTATCTCTTGCCAAACTGTGCTCAATAAGCTGTCATTCTTATACTTACTTAATGGGAATATGCTTTAAGAACAAGTAAATCAGCAAGATACCAGGGGCCCTGGAACTTCTGTCAGCTTAGTTATGGAAGCTCAAGGCAGACTGGTGTCTTTTAGTAGCAGAATTATCTGTCAGAAGGGAGGATTAATTTAACAGAGTGTAGGTAGAAATCCTTCTACTTAATTAGGGGAGTTGTCTGTCGCTTTAAATTAGTTTCTGTGGTAGAATTTTCACAGCTTTCTTTTATTTTACACAAATAAAAGAAACCAAAACTCAAATCACTGGGGAAGCCACCTTCAGAAGGAAAAAAAAATGTGTCAGCTACTCTGACTGTGGCTCGTTGACCAAGGAAGACCTGTTACTTTAATAGCTTGTAAAGATTGGTAGCATTGGTGACTGAGCCTAAACTGAATGCTATTTGTCTGAGGACTGTCAGGTTTTAAGGATAGTTAGAAGGTTTGGCCGAATTCACTTTTCTCTTTTCCAACTCAAACACAGAGAAAAAAGTTACTTTCTAATTTTTTTTAACTGTGTTATGTCATAGTTTTGAAAGAATGGTTCTTACTGTTTTAAATTTAAACCTCCACAGTTCTTTCCTACCCATTGATAAGTCAATGAAGGGATAAATCATATAGATCTTAAATTTAAAGGAAAACCACTAGCAGTAGCGAGTCCTTGGCACAGAGGCAGATGCTGTCGTTTCTGAGGTTGTTTTGAGTAAAGTAATATCCTTAGGCTGTGAGTCTGACATAAATTCTCCCGGGATCACGCAGCTCCCCTACATCATAAAATCGATGTTTATATTGTGCTTTAGTGCCAGTGAGTGATGAAGAGGAGGGAGCAGTTCTATTTGACAACTCCAGCAAGGTGGCCGCTGAACCCTTTGATACATCGTCTGGGTCTGTGCAGCTCATTGCCATAAAACCCACAGCCCTTCCCATGGTGCCCCCGACCTCGGACAGGAGCCAGGAGTCATCGGCAGTCCTCAACGGTGAGGTGAGTGCCTGGGGACCCAAGGCAGAAGATGGTCCAGCCAGACTTGGGAAATTCGGATGAAGGAATAACACCTGCGAATCCTGGGCGCAGATTGCACCTAGGGCCATATAGGTCATTTTTACCTCTGCGTGTATTAGGCCTCTGCAGAATGAATCAGGGCATAAGTCACCCCAAAGGAGTTTGTTGTGTGATGTTTTTTGTTTTGTTTTGTTTTCCTTGAGATAGAGTCTGGCTCTGTCACCCAGGCTGGAGTAAAGTGGCGTGATCTCGGCTCACTGCTATCTCCACCTCCTGGATTCAAGTTATTCTCCTGCCTCAGCCTCCCACGAAGCTGGGACTACCGGCGCCCACCACCATGCCCGGCATTTTTAGTAGAGATGGGGTTTCACCATGTTGGCCAGGCTGAACTTGAACTCCTGACCTCAAGGGATCCACCCTCTTTTACCTCCCATAGTGCTAGGACTACAAGTGTGAGCCACTGCACCTGGCCTATTGGGTGTTTTTTTCAGAGCACTTTCTACATTCATTAAAAGCCCAGTGGGAACTTTTAAAAAAAAAAAAAAAAAAAAGTGATTATGAAGAGAAGCGTCAGAGCTTCTGCTCCCCGACTCCCTCACACACAGCCTTTTGCCTTTCTTGGCAACACTCCTAAACTGTCCTTTGTGGGATGTTGCTTGTAGTGGGGATGGAAGAAGCTTGAATTGAGAGGGACCAGGGAAGATAATGTCATATGGACAGGGTTATGGGCTACTCTGTGGACTTTGAAATGACATTTATTCCTTTGAGCAAACTTGAAACAACTCATTGGCTGCATCCAGAAAGCTATCAATGAATATCATGTCAATCAACTTTCCTAAGAGTCTGAAAAATATTTGTAACATTCACTGTAGACAGATGATTTGATCAAAGAAAATTAGATAGATAGTTAGATAGATAGATGCCAGAAGTTGGGTAAAAATTATCTGCATTTCCTTCATCTTCTGCAGCAGATTGGCCAGCAGATTGAAAATGTTTATGAACTTTAAGAAGATGCATTTGGACAGTACATGTGAACATTTACATTACATGTGTGCCCAAGCATGTGCACACACACGCTCTTAGTTTTTTCTCTCTTCTTAAGCTGTCAGGTTGGTTGTTCATTTCATTTGTTTATACCCAGCTATAGGTGCAACAGGTGGGAGATTTTCAAAGTTTTAGTGTCTTTTTCCCACCACATCCCAAGGAACATGCTACAGCCCTATAAAACCAGGTATTGTAAATATGCAGCATCCAGGCCACTTATAAAAACATTTACAAACCGAACTCAGGAAGCAACTCTTGCTTTCTGGGTGGAAAGACTGAGATGGCCTAAAGATGTGATGGATTAACCTTCATTGATTAAAAAAAAATAACTGGTTGTGGACTTACAGAGCACTTCTCTTTCAACCTCTTCATTTTTTTAGACCAAGAAGCTGAAGCTTGAGGGGACAGGTGGCTTGCTCAAAGTCACGCTGCAGGTTATAGTGACAGCCATGAGGTTGAGGTCCCCTGACTTCCTGTCCAGTGCTGCTTCCTTCTCTTTGACTTACTACAGCCTATCAGAGAATAATAGCGTTGTGCTTAAAAGAGTGTGGATTCTCAAGCCATGATTTAGGGGTTTAAATCTCAGATCTTTACTTACTGTGTGCCCTTGAGCATGTTAGTTCGTTTCTCTGTGCCTCAGTATCTCCATCCATAAAATAGGGCTGCTGTGAAGATGAAATTGATGAATATAAGTAAAGTACTTAGAGTAGTGCCTAGCACACAATAAGCACTTTTATGATGATGATGATGATTATTATTATTATTATCACCACCAATTAGCAATGAAGAAGGATTAATCATGTACTTTATGCCTCTTGGCTCTACAATTTGGCAATCTGGATATCTTCTCAAAACCAGTCACAGCCACTGAATTTTCTCTTGGGCACAATTCAGCCACCAGACATGCAAGCCCCATAATTAGAGGCCTCTGAGGTTGACACTAATGCATTGATAACTGCTGTTGATTCAGACCCTCTGCTCAGTTACAGACATGTGATGGCCACCAGGCCTGGATCTTTTCATCCCAGCTTAATGATACGGATGTCATAGAGACAGATTCCAAATCTAGGATAGATTCAATTTATCACTCCCTTTTCCTCCCAGGCCCATCACCTCATCAAAGAAGGAGGACAAATTAGCATCTTCCTTGTCCAGAAATGGATGCTATATTTTAGTAGTTAAAGGAATGGACCTTGCCGGCATTCGGATTGGAAGAGAGCCCTGCATTGTTCTCTATAATTTGCTGCCTTGTGGAGCCTGACACAGACTGTCTTATAATTTTCTTCCTCCTTCTATTATGGGTGGCTGGTTTAAATGAAGAAAGCACCACCCTGAAACCATACATTTTTCTTTTGTAAATTATATGACATTCTTTTAAAGATTATTTTTAAGAGAACATAATAGAAACAGAAAGTTTGGAAATGTTGGTATGACATTCTCATCATTTGTTATTTATTAAGCACAGTCATCTGCTTATATCTCCAACAAGTTGCAAGGTACATTATCCATGTTCTTTTCCAAAAGACCAGACTGCCTTTACCCTATAGGGCAGGACTCGGTTGGTGTTGGTGGCCATACAATGCTTCAAAATTCCTTATCTCTCAAGAAAGACGTGGATTTACAAAGACATGCTGTCAGATGCAGGTTGACAGTGTGGAAAGGCCTTGGGAGCAGGCTGCTTCCCCTTCCACCTCATCCGTCCCAACTCAGCCTCTTCAGGAACTTGCTGTCTTATCCAGCTGGTCACCAGCTGAAGGGCAGTGAAGACCACTGGGTACCCCAGGACAAGAGCTAGAGTCAGGGCACCGAGAACTGGCAGAGGTACCCACACAGAGGAATCAAAACGGTGTAGGCATAATTAAGGCCGAGCCACATCGCTAAGAGCATGGAGCAAGGCCTAGGCCTGAACAGAGAAAGGACAGACAGGGAGAAGGAGGCTTTGGAGGAAGGTCTCAGGGGACTCAGGTAAGTGCCAGACTTCACATTATCTGTGGTCCACTGTTGTGGGCTTGTCTTACAGTGGGACACAGGTGGGTCTGGCTAGCTCAACAGACCAGAGGTGATGCCTAGGATGGCTTTTTAGAAGTTATAACCTCCTGATGAAAGTCTCCCACCTGTCGGCCGCACTGGATCAGGTGTGGGCCTGAGACTGTCTCTCTCCCTAGGTGAACAAAGCCCTGAAGCAGAAATCAGACATCGAGCACTATCGGAACAAGCTGCGCCTCAAAGCCAAGAGGAAGGGATATTACGACTTCCCCGCAGTGGAGACGAGCAAGGGTCTGACCGAAAGAAAAAAGATGTATGAAAAAGCCCCAAAGGAAATGGAGCATGTTTTGGATCCAGATTCAGAACTCTGTGCTCCATTCACCGAGTCGAAAAACAGGTGCAGTCTCTAAGGGATTCTGTAAAGGGTGCTGTAACATTGGTGGGATAAGGGCAGGCCTCAGGAAATATATTCTGGTCCCTTATCTGGTACTATAGGACTGTGCTGTCTGCAGCCCAGTGATCTGTACCACACTGGTCTGTGCAGACAGGTGCTCTGTATTGAGTCTGAAAGAGAATAACATTAAAGCCATTAAAAAAAAAATACTTGGACAAACAACCATAATTGTCCTTTAGCTTAATGGTATTTTCAAACCAGTTGCTTTTTCAGAGCTGAATGGTAATTGTAATTATCACCTACCTAATGGTACAACTTCCAGATCAAGGGACATTGTATTGTTCAATGTTTTAGAGGCTCTTGTGTAAGAAAAGCAAATTTCATGCCTCACCTTTTCATTCAGCCTCAGTAAGTACTTACTGCACAGCTGCTCACAGCTCTGTGCTGGTTTATCTCATTCATTCACAGACTTTTTCATTTATTCAACATATATTGTCACCTGCTACGTATTAGGCACCATTCAAGATGCTGAATGCTGTCATGCTCATGTGGGCTTTTCTCATACATTCATTCAGTTCCAATTCCTTCAACATTTAATTGTGGACAAGACAGTCCTATTGCTGCTCTTAAGGCCTAATGAGAGAGAAAGAATCACCCCAAAAGTTTATTAATGACAAGTGTGGTGGATGTTTGAAGTATGAGGTGCTGTAACGATCTAAAAGAAGGTCCTGTCCCAGCGAGGAAGGGCTAAGCCAGATGATTTAAATTGGCATCTGCTGCCGGGCATGGTGGCGCGGCCTGTAGTCCCAGCTACTCAGGAGGCTGAGGCTGGAGGATGGCTTGAGTCCAGGAGTTCTGGGCTGTAGTGCGCTATGCCGATTGGGTGTCTGCACTAAGTTCAGCATCAATATGGTGACCTCCCGGGAGTGGGGGACCACCAGGTTGCCTAAGGAGGGGTGAACCGGCCCAGGTTGGAAATGGAGCAGGTCAAAACTCCCAATCTGATCAGCAGTGGGATCATGCCTGTAAATAGCCACTGCACTCCAGCCTGGGCAGCATAGTGAGACCCCGTTTCTGAAAAAAAAATAAGTAAAAATAAAAAATAAATTGGCATCTGTCTTAGTTATTTTTGTGCTGCTATAACAGAATACCTGAGGCTGGGTAATTTATAATGAACAGAAACATATTTTCTCACAGTTCTGGAGGCTGGGAAGTCCAAGATCAAAGTGCCGGCATCTGGCAAAGGCCTTCTTGCTGCATCATCCCGTGGCAGAAGGCAGGGGGCAAAGAGAGAGCAAGAACGGGCCAAATTCATCTTTTTATAACAGCACCAATTCCACCCACGAGGAGGAGCAGTCGTGACCCTATCACCTCCCCAATGTCCCACCTCCTAACACCACCATGACAGTAACCAAATTTCTGCATGAGGTTTGGAGGGAAAAACCTTCAGACCATGGCTGCAGCCTTCCAAGCTTTGTTACTGATTTCACATGCGGGGTCGAAGGCATAGGTTAGTGAAGCCAAATGTCTCCACCTTTCTTCCTTTCCTACCTTCCCAAAGTGCTTTCATGAGCTGAGGCCACCTCTTTCCAATACACATTCTCCTTGGTAACTCCCCTCTGGCTTTGAGCATGCCGCCATACCGACATGCCACAGAGCCACGACAGACACATTCTCCACAGACTGGGAGCCATAGGGCAGTTTCTGGCCTGAGTAGGTACTTATTAAAAGCAAAAATGACTCTGTGACAACCTTGGATCAAAGCCACAGAATCAAGCTGGGAGGTGGGGCTAAATTTTATGAATTGGATCAACATGATTTATTTTCAATAAAGAAAAGAGGGAATTCTAAACCAGTGCTTAATTTACCATGCTTCTAATTAGGCTTGGTTGGTATGACAAGCTATTGATATAAAATCACACCATGACGCGGTTCATAATGCATGTGTCACTGTGTTAATAACTGTAGAAAAAAAAAAAGAAAAAAGATAGGGGTTTTATAGGGAGGCTGATTGCTTCTTTAGCTTTTATTTTGTACTTTGGGGTTTTTAATTCAGTGGTCTTTGGGATGGGAGCTGGGATAGGAGCTGTTTTTCCTGGATTTTGTGCTGACACTCAGGGAAAATGAATCAAAGCCACAAAATCAAGGTGAGAGTTAGGGCTAAATTTTATGAATTACATCAACATAATCATTTTCATGTACAAATTAAACTTCGCTAGGAAGTTACTTGAGAAAAATTTCAGTTAAGGCTTTTTATGAAAAGAGAATGAACAAAGAATGAACCAAACTTGTTTCTGTAGAGAGGCATCTGCTCTGCCTAGCACAGGTGCAGGCCAGATTCTTGGGGCCTTTTAATGGCCTGCTATTGCCATGAATTATATAGGCTAATTCTCAGCAAATGTTTGTTGAAGAAATGGTTTAATGATCATAAAGCACCAAAAATAATGTTTAAAACATTTTTGACCAGTTAAGGGGAAAATATGGGTAGCCATAAACTGGGTGAGCTAGGAATAGGAATGAAGATAGGATCCGCCAGAGATGGTGATGGAAGGGACAGACAGAAAAAAAGAGAGTGACAATCTCAGTAAGCTCAGAGGTGCTATTCTTGACACGTTCTGCTGTTGACTCCAGAGACTGCTGTTTGTCTGCTATCACAGGTTAGAGTTACCTGTTAATTACTGCTCACAGTATAACTCCAGAGGTTCTGCTCTCAGTGACCCAGCCATAGCAGGACAAGTGCAGGAATCATGCTCTAGTCCTGAGGAAGCATCAGTATATTAGGACATTCATGTGTTTCTGTTGTTGTTGCTGTTTTGTGAGATAGGGTTTTGCCATGTTGCCAAGGCTGGTCTCGAACTCCTGGGCTCAAGCCATCCTCCTGCCTCAGCCTCCCAGAGTGCTGGGATTACAGGTGTGAGCCACCATGCCCAGCCAACCATTCTTGAATGGCTATAAAGAAATACCTGAGACTGGGTAGTTTTCTTTTTCTTTTATTTTAGGTTTGGGGTTACATGTGCAGGTTTGTTTTATAGATAAACTTGTGTCATGGGGTTGGTTGTACAGATTATTTAATCACTCAGGTATAAGCCTATTTCCCAATTATTTGATTAATAACTGAAAAAATAACTGAAATAATCATAACTGAAATAATAACTGAAAAAAATCAGTTATTTTTTTCTGCCCTCTCCCTCCTCCCACTCTCCACCCTTGAGTGTACTCCAGTGTCTGTTGTTCCATTGTGTTCGTGAATTCTCATCATTTAGTACCCACTTATAAGTGAGAACATATGGTATCTGGTTTTCTGTTCCTGCATTAGTTTGCTAAGGATAATAGCCTCCAGCTCTATCCATCTTCCCTCAAAAGACATGATCTTGTTCTTTAACATGGCTGCATAGTATTCCATGGTGTCTATGTATCACATTTCTTTTTCATCCAATCTGTCATTCATGGCCATTTAGGTTGATTCCATTTCTTTTCAATTGTGAACAGTGAAGCAATGAACATTCTCATGCATGTGTCTTTATGGTAGAATGATTTCTATTCCTCTGGGTATATAATAGTAATGGAATTGCTGGGTTGAATGGTAGTTCTGTTCTTAGCTCTCTGAGGAATTGCCATAGTGCTTTCCACAATGGTTGAACTAATTTATACTCCCACCAACAGTATATAAGTGTTTCCTTTTCTCTGTAACCTCGCCAGCATCTACTTTTTTGACTTTTTAATCATAGCCATTCTGGCTGGTATGAGATGGTATCTCATTTTGGTTTTGATTTGTATTTCTCTAGTGATCAGTGATATTGAGCATTTTTCATATGCTTGTTGGCTGCATGTGTATCTTCTTTTGAGAAGGAGACTGGGTAATTTATTAAAAAAAAGAGGTTTAATTGGCTTATGGTTCTGCAGGCTGTACAAGCATGGCACCAGCATCTTCTCAGAGAGGCCTCAGGGAGCTTTTACTCATGGTGGAAGGAAAAGCAGAAGCAGAAGATAGTTGGGGCATGGTGCCTGGCGCATAGTAGGCATTCAGAAAATGATGGATGGTTGGATGGTCGGATGAATGGTTGGATGGATGGATGGATGGGTAATGCTTCATTTTGCATGCTTCAAAGTGTATTGCCTTTAAAAAGTCTATAGCAAAAGACTTCTTAGAAACCCCAATGCCACATACTCTTAACAAGATTTCATGAGAACTCACTGTCACAGGGACAGCACCAACCCATGAGGGATCCGCCCCCGTGATCCAGTCCCCTCCCACCAGGCCCCACCTCCAACACTGAGGATTACATTTCAACATGAGATATGAGTGGGGACAAATATCCAAACTATATTAATCAGTAACCAGAATTTTACCTTAAGACCTAAATTAAATCAAATAAAAGACAAAGTTTAGGTTCCAAATGTTGACTCATTACTAAATCTTTTAAAATCGTTTTCAGAGCCTTAAAAAAAAAGTCAAAATGCCTCATTTTTACATTATAAACTCTTACCCAGAGACACAAAGTATGTAATGTAATTGAGATGGTTGCTATTGGTGGCCCCAGTCCATGCCCTCAGCTCTCCCTGTGCCTGTCCAGGCCGGCAGCATCCTCCTCGCTACAGGCATCTGTGACTCCAACTTAAAGGCTTTTTCTCAGCAGCTACCAGTCAGAAATGTCAGGTAGTTCAGGCACTGTGGAGCATCTTTGGTCCATAACAGAAGGAAACTGATGGATAAATACCCCTGGCAAGGGACCTTGAGGTATAAGTTACACTGTTGCAATAACTACATTTTCAAGTTTCTGTGTTTCATTATTTGGACATCTGACCCCAGAGAAACTATCCTCCCCAGGCTGCTGGATGCCCAGTGCTAATAAAGGACTCACCTGCAAACATGCCTTTCATGTGCAAAGCAGCCAGTCCAGAGCCCAAACACCAACTGCCTCCTTTATAGATGGTCTCACAGGGCTCACACTCTGAGTCACTATCTGCCTGCCTTGATTACCCCAGGGCCAGGTACCAGAAAACTTGGGACAGCCCTTGTGCCCCAGAAATCTGCCAAAAGTATTCAACCAAAATTATTCACACTCCCCTGTGGTGTGGCCTGCTCCCTCCTCTTGGGATCTGTGAGTGTAACAAGCCACAGTTTAATGGCAGTCATGTCCTGATCTATTGGCTGTGCCATACCAAAATCATAATAAAACCTTTTTTTTTTTTTTTTTTTTTTGAGACAGAGTTTTGCTCTTGTTGTCCAGGCTGGAGTGCAATGGTGTGATCTTGGCTCACTGCAACCTCTGCCTTGCGGGTTCAAGTGATTCTCCTGCCTCAGCCTGCCAAGTAGCTGGAGTTACAGGTGCCTGCCACGATACCTGGCTAATTTTGTATTTTTATTAGAGACAGGGTTTCTCCATGTTGGTCAGGTTGGTCTTGAACAAACCTACCTTTTAAAACAACTGCCTCTCACACTTCTCTAGTGAGTTTGAGCCTCAGTTGCCCAAAATACAAATCTCCAAATCATACCATTTATTGATTTTCTTTCCTCTCATTTCCTCACTCCCCAGCTAGTGCTTCATGGAACCACCTCCTAAATAAACCACTTACTCTCAAATCATCCTAGAACCTGCTTCTAGGGAACCCAATATAAGGTAATAATATATAAAGACAGAATTGCTCTGATGGAAGCTGGGCCTCCTTCTGCTCCTCACTCCTTCCCAGGCCATCTCTATGGAACTCTGGGGTTCCATAGAAAGAGAATATAATTTGAGAACTACTTTCTTAAACTATGTTAGGATTAACAAGCCAAGTAAAACTCAACATTCCCCACCCAGCAGTATTTTCAGAGGTAAAAAACTTACTTCTCAAGTTTGCATGCTTCAAAATATATTGCCTTTAAAAAGTATCTAGCAAAATATCAACAAGAAATGAATATGCTTAATGGAGCACTATCTTATTAAAATAGGTAATTTCTCTACCTGAGAGTCTAATTTATTTTTAAATACATGCTTGCACACCAGGCATGCATTGGTGGTCTGGTCAATTGAAATCCGTGTTAAACAGTGGCCTTTAAGCTGTATATTTTAAGGGGCTGTTGCCTCTGAGGGAAAAGTAGACTTACAGTTCTTGACAAGGCTTACACAATCTCACTATTGTATTTCTAATACTTGCAAAATAACCTACTTAAGTGTCAATTGCTAATCTTAGTATTTACTCCACCACCACCCTTATTAGTAAATCTTTTCTAAATGAGCTAATTGATAATCTCAAGACAGTTGTAAAAGTCTGCCTTTCCCCAGAAATGATGTGTAATTAGGTCAGGGATGAGAATTCTTGTCGAGTCTGCGGAAAGTGTGAATCACTCAGAGCAGATCGTTTCCAACCCACTGAGGTTGTGCTTTCCTAAAGGAAACCTCTCACTGCAGATAACTATAGGGCACAGTTTATACTATTAGCTTGTGAACTCCTATATTAGAATTCGTCAGAATTCTTTTGGCTGCAAATGATGGAAATCCAGCACAAACTGGTTAAATAAAAGGGGAAATATTATTGAGCATTATTGAAAGGTCAAGACTTCGGCATGGCTGGATCCAGGGGTCAGATGATGTCTCCTATGTTACGTCTTGCTCTCTTTTCACTCTCTGCTGGCCCCATTTTCGGGCAGGCTCTTACCTCATGTTGACAAACTGGCTGCCAGCAACTCCTATATCGTATCTTCTTAGAAACCCTAATGCCAAGAAATGCCTCTTTCCTAGTTACCCTAGAAAAAGCCCCGAGACTCAGTCCCACCAGACCAACTCAGGTCAGGTACCCAGCCCCTGACCCATCACTGTGGCCATGGGGATATGATGCTGGGATTGGTCCAGCCTGAGTCACATGCCTACCCCTGGAGGAAAGAGAGCCCCGACGTGACATCACGCTGCTCTTACCAAAGGAAGGTTATCACGGGTAACAGGCAAGCAAAGACAACAGATGCTGTTTGAGCAGGTATAAGCTCCTCATGGTGAAGGTCTAAAACCAGTGGTGTCTACTTTATTTCCAAGGCTAAAGGCAGGGGTAGTGCTTTGGCTTAGAGTTCTACTGCCTCTCCTGGACTATGTGTGACTGTAATTCTGTAACTAACTTATTGTGTGTCTATGAAAAAGTGTGTATGCCTGCTAGGTTTCTGGCTTCCCACATAATTACTGGGAAGAAATAATACAGCCTCTTTACCTTCAACCCATGAATAGCTAGAATCTTAGAATAGAGACATTACATAGGCAGTATTGGCCGGGCACGGAGGCTCACACCTGTAATCCCAACACTTTGGGAGGCCAAGATGGGCGGATTGCTTGAGCCCAGGAGTTCGAGACCAGGCTAGGCAACATGGTGAAACACTGTCTCTACAAAAATTACAAAAAATTATCCTGGCTTTGTGGCATGTGGCTGTAGGCCCAGCTACTCAGGAGGGTGAGGTGGAAGGATCACCTGAGCCTAGGAGGTTCAGGCTGCAGTCAGCAGTGATCATACCACTGCACTCCAGCCAGGGTGACAGTTTGAGACCCTATCCCCTCCCCTCCAAAAAAAAGGCAGTGTTTGAAGAGTTCTCTATGCAAATTAAACACAGAGAAGCTTATGGCTGGGTGAGAAGGAAGTGCTATCCCTTTGCCACCTTGCAGGATCATGTGGCGCTCTCTTGTCCCCAATGAGCCTCATCCCCCGCTTGTAAAATTGCCTCTTGTGGAAGAAGGAAAGCATAGCCACTATCCTCGCTGTGTTGCTGTTTACTTCCCACTTTTTGAAAAGATTTTTCTAATGACAAGTGGAGACAAGACAGGGGTGACAAATGTATGAATTTTTTAGCAGCAGCTGAGTGGAGCCTCTGAACGTGCTACTCCCTGAGCCTGAAATGCTCTGTGCCCAGATCAACGTGTGGCCGGCTCCATTTAGGATTCGTCACTTGGAGGGGCCTTCCCTAATCATCCTATCTAAAGTTGTCTCCCGTCCTAGTCCCTGTTTGTCACAGCTTAATAGTACTTCTCACTCTGAAATTATCATGTTAATGATCTGTCTCTCTCATCAGGATGTAACCTTTAGGAGAAGCGGGGCCATAGTCTGTTTTGTTCACTGTGGATGTTCATCATCTTCCATGGTGCCTGGCACATAGTAGGCATTCAGTAAATGGTTGGATGGATGGATGGATCGGTGAGTCAGTGAGTGGATGGATGGATGGATGGATGGGTAGGTAGGTGGATGGAAGGATGGATGGATGGACAGGTAGGTGGGTGGATTGATGGATGGGTGTATGGATGGGTGGGTGGATTAAAGGGTGGACAAATGGATAAGCCCTAAATTACCTCTGGGTTTATGGCTTCTTAGTCCAAAAGGAAATATACTGCCGTAATAGCAGAAAAGAAATCTACCCAGAGTCATAATACTAAGCAGCCCACTAGCTACAGGGTTTATTAACACATCATAGAATCCTGTGTGTGAAACCAGAAAGAGTAAAAGGAACAAGAGGTTGCTGAGTCAACAAAGGCGAGTTTGTTCCATCAGCGTTAGCTGTCCTAGAGGGTCAAGGGAGAACCCCTGGTCTTGCCATCAGCAGAATTTTAAATGAGGTTGCAATGTTGCAATTGACTGTAGTTACCTAGTTTCCATATGAAAGAACACTTACAGTTCAGCCAAATGATTACAGCATCTGGAAAAAAAAATCTTTATTTCACTCTTTCTACAGCCCCTTATATCCTGGGAACAAACACCATCAATTCTGAGATTTGTGAGGCAAATCCAAACCCTTCATTTGTTGCCTGTACTTTGGATCAGTGGAGAATTCCATCTGTCAGGGCATTTGCTGCATCATAACAGTTGTTGAATTTTCTTCAGGCAACAGATGAAGAACTCTGTCTATAGAAGCCGGCAGTCTCTGAACAGCCCGAGTCCAGGGGAAACTGAGATGGACCTTCTAGTGACTCGGGAGCGACCCCGGCGTGGAATCCGCAACAGCGGATACGATGTGAGTCTCTGGTGGGCTGGGTGAATACAAGCTTTGCTTTCCCCTGAAGGCAAGGGGGATAGAGCATCCCACTGTGTTTCAGTTTATCACCTATTTGTGGAATTTTAAAATGCACTAAAATGTTTTCTATTTTTTTATTACCTAATTTGCAAAGTAGAATACTTAGAATGTGTCAGAGTAACAGATAATTGCTAAAAGGATCGTGATTTCTGAATTGCACTGTGTTATGAATAGCACATTATGGATCTTAAACTTAATGGATATTCTAAATGTCCTTAATTTTCCCCTCTCTGTCCTTAGAAACTCAGTAGGGACCATGGCCTGGATTAGTTAGAATTCACTTGAAGACAGGCTTCTTTTAATTCATAGTGATGTTGAGAAGTTGGATTTGTTCCTGATTTCGTAACTCCTTGCTATGCCATGAAAACAATGAGATGTCCAACAGAGCAGTCCGATGATTTCATGTGACAGAGTACATGCTTATGTTCAGTGATGTGGCCAAACTGCAGAAATTATCTTAATCCTTCAGATTTCCCCAGATGATAAGGTGCAATTTGGTGCCTCCTCTCCAGCTGCATGCACCCTATGACTTGTCCTTGCACCTATGAGCTCAGGTGAATGGTCCTGTTCTCAGATGTACAGTAATGCCTCACCCTGCCCCACCATTTCGTGAGCTTGAATCTACACCTAGGTTTTTTGTTTGTCCATATATATATATATATATATATATATATATATATATAATTGTGTTTTAGGTTTTGGGGTACATGTGAAGAACATGCGGGATTGTTGCATAGGTACTTACATGGCAGTGTGGTTTGCTACCTTCCTCCCCATCACCTATGTCTGGCATTTCTCCCCATGTTATCCCTCGCCAACTCCCAACCCCACAGTGTCCCTCCGCTGTTCCCCCCCACAGACCTCAGTGTGTGATGCTCCCCTCCCTGTGTCCGTGTGTTCTCATTGTTCAACA
>CAUYLG010057762.1:0-19682 GCA_963573385.1 Cacajao melanocephalus | reverse complement strand
AAAAATTTTTAAATTTTAAAATTTGCTATTTTTGCAATTCCTTTTTAAATTTAAATACCCAACAATATTTTTTTTTTTTTTTTTTTTTTTTTTTTTTTTTTTTGAGGCAATCTCATTCTGTTGCCAGACTGGAATGCAGTGGCACAATCATGGCTCACTGTAACCTCCGCCCACCGGGTTCAAGTGATGCCGTTGCCTCAGCCTACCAATTAGCTAGGACTACAGGAGCGCACCACCACACCCAGCTAATTTTTGTATTTTTAGTAGAGACGGGATTTCACCATGTTGGCTAGGATACTCTCTATCTCTTGAGAAGATACGTGTTTTTGCACATCCCTACAATAAATCCCTAGTAGCAGAAGTATTGGGTCAAAGAATGATCATGTGAAGGCTCTTGATGTATGTTTGGTAAGTTTTGAAATGTTAATGTGGCTGCTTCATAACTCAGTTTGTTTTCCTTCCCCTAATCCTCTTCACGCTTCCTTCCATATTTTAAGTTTTAAATCTAAGCAAAAGTAGATAGGAGTCTTCATATTTAAAGAACTTGTTAATATGTTTCTGTGATAACATATTATTTTGGCGGTGAATTTTGTGTTTTGTTTCTGGAGTCATGTTCTTATTGTGAGTGAGAGGGCTGATGCACTTATAACGGCATCATTGCACAAGCTAACAAAGTCCTATTGTTGCTTACAAAGTTGGTATGAAATGAAGGAGAAAATACATTAAGCACAACAGACCAGCAGCAGCCTTGGAAATGCAAGAGAGTCAGAGCAAGTTTCAACATGTCATTTCATTTGTTTTTTGTTTTTTTCTTTGAGGTCTGAAAAAAGTCTAAGATATTGAACTGCATTACAAAAGAAGCTTTTGGTCTTGGGAGAAAACCATTTTAGCTTGCCTTATGATTGATTTTTCTATTCCAGCAAAATAAAATAAAAATTATTTTAGATAAAAATTTCCTACTTTGCTGTCACCTTCCACTGGCTTTATTTCAGTTGACATTACCTGTAATACTAACAGTCTTGAGACACACACTTACCTAGCATGTCCTCCATGCCAGATACTGTATTTCCTTATTTTAAAGCTAGACAGGAATTACTTTCCACAAAAGAGGGTGCAAGTTTTATCACCAAGGCACTAGAGGTTTAGCGGCTCTAACCCTTTTCAGAAATCATAGACAGAAGAAGGGCAGTGTTAAAGCAATGCTCATCGAACTCTAAGGTGTGCCCAAACCCCCTGGGCATCTTGTTAAAATGCAGCTTCTCAGGCAGCAGGTCCGGGAGCCTGAGACTCTGCATTTCTAACAAGCTGCTAGAGAAAGCCATTGCTCTTGGTTCAGGGAACACACCTCATGCAGCAGGCGTGAGGTACTTCACACTGCTCCTCCTGAAAGCCACTTCTGTGATAAAATTATAAATGATTTAAACTTTCTTCTTTTATGTATGCTATAAATTTTCATCAGTGATCATATATTAGTCTTATAATCAGAAAAAAAGTGAATAAATTTATTTTTAAGGTAGAGTAGTCCCTTCCCCAGATTTCCATGGATGGTTTTCCTTGAGCCTGTCTTTGATAATCTTTGAGGTAGGTCTTTGACGATCTTTGAGGTAGGTCTTTGAGTGGGTTGTTAGACACGTCAGGTGCTCTGCCCATACCACTCAACATTTGCCCTTTTAAAAAAATTTGCCAAAATAAACATCATACTATATATGTATTGAGATGGAGTCTTGCTCTGTTGCCCAGGCTGGAGTGCAATGGCACAATCTTGGCTCACTGCAACTGCTACCTCCTGGGTTCAAGCGATTCTCCTGCCTCAGCCTCCTGAGTAGCTGGGATTATAGGTGCTTGCCACCACACCTAGCTAATTTTTGTATTTTTTTTAAATAGAGACAGGGTTTCACTTTGTTGACCAGGCTGGTCTCGAACTCCTGATCTCAAGTGATCTGCCCGCCTTGGCCTCCCAAAGTGCTGGGATTACAGGCATGAGCCACTACGCCCAGCTCATATTTTTGATATGATATGGTTTGGATGTTTGTCCCCTCCAAATCTCATGTTGAAATGTAATGTCCTATGTTGGAGGTGGGGCCTAGTGGGAGGTTTTTGGATCATGGTGGCAGATCTCTTATGAATGGCTTAGTGCTGTCTCCTTGCATGAGGGTTTTTTTTTTTTTCTAGCAATTTACATGAGATCAGGTTGTTTAACAGAGTGTGGTATATGTCCCCTCTTCTCTCTCTCTCACTCCCACTCTTGTCTTGTGACACCACCTGCTCCCCCTTGCCTTATGCCATGATTGTAAACTTCCTGAGGCTCTTGCAGAAGCACATGCTGGGGCCATGCTTGTACAACCTGCCAATTAAACCTTTCTTCATAAATTACTCCGCCTCAGGTATTTCTTCATAGCAATATAAAAATGGAGTAACACGCCATCTTAACCATATATTTTTTTAGACAGAATCTCACTCCGTCACCCAGGCTGGAGTGAAGTGCATAATCTCAGCTAACTGCAGCCTCTGCCTCCCAAGTTGCTGGAATTACAGGATTTTGCCTCCATGCCCAGCTAATTTTTGTATTTTTAGTAGAGGCAGGATTTCACCATGTTGACCAGGCTGGTCTCCAACTCTTGACCTCAAGTGATCCACCTGCTGCCTTGGCCTCCCAAAGTGCTGGGATTATAGGTGTGAGCCACTGCTCCCAACCAATCTTAACCATTTTTAAGTAAACAGTTAAGTGACATTAAGGACGTTCACACAATTGTATAGCCATCATTACTATTCATCTCCAGAACTTTTTCATTTGCAAACTGAAATTCTATATCCATTGAACAAAACCCCCCATTTCTCCCTCCCCCAGCTTCTGGCAACCAGCATTCTATTTTCTGTCTCTGCAAAATTGACTACTCTAGGTTCCCCTGTAAGTGGAGTCATACAGTATTTATCCTTTTGTGTCTGGCTTATTTCATTTAGCATGGTGTCCTCAAGGTTCATCCATGTGGTAGTATGTGTTAGAATTTCCTTGCATTTTAAAGCTGAATACCGTTCCATTATATGTGTATGCCACATTTTGTTTATCCCACATCCCTCAATGGACGCATGGGTCGCTTCCACCTTTTGGCTGTTGTGAATAATGCTGGTATGAACATGGATGTGCAAATCTCTCTTCACATCCCTGCTTTTCTACTTAGCATTTTTATGCTGGATTTCCAACTGCCTGCATCTGTGTCTCCTTACCTGAGGGTGTCCTCTGACCACCTGCTCTAATCACATAAGGGCTGAAAAGTCAGTGCGTCTCCCACCAATTAGGGTAGAAATTGGTGTACAACTCTGCACATTTCCCCGAGTTCCCCAATGGGATCAGACCCCAGCTACCTTTGGTGGTAATCTACTTGATATCACATTCTATACTGGCTTCCTTCTCTGGTTCATTTTTCCTCAGTCACCTTGTATTTCCTGGAATCGCCTCCCAAATAAACTTCTTGTTCTCAGATACTGACTTCAGGTGTGCCTAAAGGAGAACACGTCTAAGAGAGTTTAAAAGGTACACTGTGAATATCTATGTATATCCAGGGATACTCTTTTTTTGGAGAGCACACTGTGAATATCTATGTATACCCAGGGATACTCTCTTTTTGGAGAGCAGCAGTGAGATTTGGATATCTGTGGTGGATTCTTAGTTGGGTGTATGACTGCCTTCCCACCCTATTCAGCTGATGTTCTGAATAAAATTAAATCTGTTCATATGAGCATTTAAATCGTATTGTAACAGTTTATACATAAGTTTTCACAACTCTCTTTTTGCTTCTTTTCTAACTCAACAACTTATTCTCCCAATTTAATTACCATACATGGAGCTAGATCCCAAAGAAAGAAGAAAAACAGTTCTGCAAACAAATAGGTCTTTTGTTGGATAGGATAGTTGTTTTCTATATATAGATTCTTGTTTCTTCCTTGTGCTACCATGTTTAGCCTCTGGGCTTTCTCTTGGTTGTATCTAGTTTGTTGTTCTTGGCTCATTTTGACATTCTCTGTGTATTGTATTTTTAATATTAAATTATATATTTAGCAACAAGCTTAGAAACAGATGAAGTATCTTGTACTAGAGCTGCTACTCAAGATGAAAATGCAATGATGCAGCCGACAATGTAAGTCAGAGCTGTGCTTCAGTGTCTTGCGGTCAGGGGTGGTGGAGGGGGGCGTCTGGCTTCTAGGGAGGTGTGACCTTCCATTGATCTTTGGGAGCAGTTAATGTAGAAGCATGGTTAAAGCATTTACACACCAATCCTATTTAAGGCAGCTACTGCAGAAACCCAGAGAGTAAGCCCTAGACTTGCCATTTCAAAGGGAAAATGCGTGCCTTTCTAAAAACTGCAGCCAGCTTCCACACTCCCCACACCAAAAATAAATCTTTTAATTGTGTATGATGCAGCAGATGCATGCATATTCCAAAAGTCTGCTTAGTTCTTCCTCTCCTGAATTTAAAAGATAAATTACTATAATTGCTGTGTCGTCTAGCTGGTTTATAGTAAATGAATAAATTTTCAAAGAAGGAAGCAGTTTCAGCTACAGAAAATAGACAGTAATGTCACTGCAAGTGTTTCCTCTTTAAAGTCATTGAAAGAGTATCACAGCAGATGTTTTTTCTGTTTGGACTGTTTTCCCATGAAACCAATGGATGAGGTTTGTATGTGATAGTTTAGTTCCTTAAGTTAGGAACAAACTTATCTGATTTCATATACTGGAGGTTGGAAATCCTTTTTGTTAACTTTAGCACAGTGGTAACTGTTTGGAAAAAAATAAGCTTTTTAAATAGTAGGATAAATTGAAGTTGTGATCAGATAAGCAAGAAGTGATATGAAGCCCAAGCAAAGCAAACTTAGTCATTGTTTCTCATTGCCAACACAGACCATCGTATTCATTATGTCCATCAAAATAGAGGAGGGCTAATTTAGACAGATAAAATGAAGTTCATTCTTTGTGAAAGGAATCTGAGAATTTCCCGGGAAGGCAGCTCAGCATCTCTAAGACTCTTGCATTTCCTTCAATTGTGGACCTCATGGCCAGCATGTAACAGCATCATGTGAAATTACATTGCACATTTAGGGTGATACTAACAGCATAATTTGACTTTTTTTTTTTTAATTCAAGGAGCAATAACTGATTTTCTACTCTGGGCCAGATCTGCTCTGTTCTGGAGACACCTAAGAATGATCAGTTATTTCTGTTTAGCTAGTAATCTTTCTATACATCTATTGCCCCATCAATTGATTTATCAACCAGTTGATTAACTGATCAGTCTCTCTTCCCTCTTTCTTTCCCTTTTCCCTCCCTCCCTCCTTTCCTTCCTTGCTTGCTTCCTTCCTTCTTTTCCTCCCTCCTTCTGAACCAAAATCTTAAGCTAAAACTAGAGTCAGGCAGCCTCCTGAAAGTTGAGCTCTAAATCTTACTTTGTGTCCTCACTAATAAGATGCTATTGAAACTCTGTGACCTGTAATAACTTTACCTGTTGAAGGAATGAGATTGGCTCCTTTGAGGGCAGTTGGTTGTTAAGGGCATAGCCTCTGGATCAGAGTGTCTCTGTTTGTCCTGGAAAGGGAGTAAGGTATGTGGTGGTTGCAGTTTTAATTTGGTATAGATTATTTCATGTGTGTAGTCACTGATTTTTAATAAATTCTGTTGGTTCCTAGTTCAAAAGGTCTGGGCAAAATAATTTGGTTTACAAGGAAATACTGTACCAACCATGGTAGATTGCTACATTTGGCGACCCTACTGAACTCTGCCTCCTATCACTCATGCCCTTGTGTATTCTCTTCCTCTTGACTCTAGACTTGGCCATGTAACTTGCTTTGGTTGATGGGACATTAGTAAGCATGATACAAGCAGAGGCTTGATAATCACTTGGGCTTGTCTTCTTGGAATGCTGCTTCTTGGAAGCCAACCTTGATGCTACATAAAAGCTTGGACTAGACTATTAAATGATTGGCCACATCAAGAGAGACCCTGAATGATGAGAGGCCATCTGGCACGTTCCAGCCCCAGCCAAACTCCCAACTGAATGTAGTCTATTGAGTGACCTTAGCTACACTGTTTACAACAGAAGAAATGCCCAGCTGTGCCCAGCCAACTTAATGAATTGTGAGGATTAATTGTTGTTTTAAGTTACTAAATTTTACAGTAGTTACTTACAAAGCAATAGATAACTAAAACCATGTTCTACTTTACATGGTCTGTGCAAAAGGACATGTTCTGCAAAGGGACCTTGAGTATGTTTTGGCTCATAGAAGACTGCATTTCATAATGCTATAATGCCATTAAGAGCATAGTAAGCAAGGACACAGTGTGTGTGTGTGTGTGTGTGTGTGTGTGTGTGTGTGTGAGAGAGAGAGAGAGAGAGAGAGAGAGAGAGAAACTATGAGATCACTGCTTCTACCTTTGCAACTGAATGTCATATTTTTATTTTCATATAGTTACACGTAAAGAAGATAACTTTAAGAGTAATAGCTCTTTTATTCATTCAGGTTGTGAAAGACACTAAGAATTATAAAGAAAAGAGTAGTGACCCCAAATCTTACCACCTAGAGTCCAACTTTAGGAAGTTTTCATATTGTAAGGATGGTTAACATAATGAAAAACTTTACTGAATTCTTCTTCTTAAGCCTGGTGAATAAATCAGTAAATTAGATCCAATTGAGAGTGCTGACACTCTGATATCCTTATAAAAGTGCTTATAAGCATGGATACAGATATGCAGGTTCTTGTATTGGATTTATCGTTTGCGATGCCCACCACTGCATCTCTACACCTCAATCAGATTGCTTTTTCTAAAAGGCAAATTTCTGCCTATGCAATAGCTCCTCACTGCCTCTAGGGCAGTGTCTCTCAACTAAGGACAGTTTTGCTCCCAGGGGCACCTGACAATGGAGACATTATTGACTATACTTGGGTACTACTATACTATATTATAGTGACTAAAATAGAGATGCTACTATTATCTATTGGGTAGAAGCCTGGGATGCTGCTAACCATCCCACAATGCCAAGCACAACCCCCCAAAACAAGGGATTATCCAGCCCAAAATGTCAGTAGTGGCTCTGTTGAGAAACACTGCTGTAGGGTGTAAGGCCCTGACTCCTAGCTGATGCTTCCCTTTCTAATTTCAAACCTCTGACCTTTGACTCATACCTGTCATGCGTGCTCCATATGCAATGTCAAATGGCTTCCTATTTTCATATCTTCTTACCTTTAGGTCTTTGTTTATGTTGTTCTAATAGTCTGTGAGTTTCATCATTGTGCTTTGTGCATACTTCTGTTTTTATGATTACACTGAGTTGCAATTACTTTTTTTTTTTGAGATGGAGTCTTGCTCTGTCACACAGGCTGGAGTACAGTGGCATGATCTTGGCTCCCTGCAGCCCCTGCCTCCCTGTAGCTCCTGCCTCCTGGATTCAAGAGATTCTTCTGCCTCAGCCTCGTGAGTAGCTGAGACTATAGGTGTGCACCACCACTCTCAACAAATTATTGCATTTTTACTAGAGAGGGGGTGTCACTATGTTTGCCAGGTTGGTCTTGAACTGCTGACCTCTGGTGATCCACTCACCTTAGCCTCCCAAAGTGCTGGGATTACAAGTGTGAACCACCATGCCCAGTCTGCAATTACTTTTTAAAATCTATTACCCCTACAAGCTTGTGAGTTCAGGGTGAGCTAGCACCAGGCTACATGGCTAGGAAGTATTTGATGGAAAGAATGAACGTTTGTGTGGGACCACTAGCAGAAAAGGGACTGAAGCTGTATGAGTTGATAGCTGGCCCACCCTCAGCCAGTTTTCCTCATATTATGTGAAGCATTTTCATGGAGGCACTGCGGACATCAGCTCTCCCTGTGCACATGATTTTAATGACGCTTCACAGTGGTTCTTCCTCTGTCTTTTTGCCTTTTAAACGTTTAGGAGACATCAGTATCAACTTCACAGTGGGCTTCACAATACTCCAGGTGGCCTTGAGAAACAATTTAAGACATACAAAGAGCGTGAAGACAGAGCTTTGTGCCCCAAATGTCCTGCTGTAAAGACCAGAGAAGGAGAATTTGTGAGAAGTGAAGGACTGGTTCAAGGCACTGTCTTTTGCCCCGAAGCCGCAGTAACATTAATTTAGAGAAATGTAGACCAGTTGTTCTCAATCTTGCCTGCACATCACTATCATCTGGGCTCCTCAAAAAATACGGTTGTTGGTGTCCAGCCCCAAGAGATGTTGGTATGATTGGTCTTTTAGAGTTTTAAGTTTCCCATACATTTCTGTTATGCACCCAAAAACTTTGAAGACCACTTATGTAGACAATTAGATTATAGATCTTCCTGCTAACATTTCCGCAGTAATTTACTGTTTTCCTTCTTGGTAATTTACTATTACTTAATTTTATAATTTTAGCATAAGTAATACATTAATACTTCTAACTTCATTCAAATCTATAATTGCATTAAGTTAATTTAATTAATATGTAACTTTTTGGTAAATGGCATTGTATAACCTCATTTTGTTCTATCCTCCCTCTTGGCCCTGAAACTCAGAAGAAATATCATCGAGAAGCAGCTGACCAGTCTGCATGTTGGTGGAAGCTGGAAGGAAGCCATTTTTTAGATAGTGTGCCCAGAAAGATACAAAATTAGAACTTTCTTTTTGGTTCCTATTCTACCTCCCCTGTTTCCAATGCCCACAGTCTGTTTGTCTAAGAGAAAAAGTAGGAACATCCCCCATGATGCCAGATAGTCCTTCTCAGAGGCTAATTGTTACTTTCATGTTTTTCGTTTCACAACCAATGGTATACTTGTTATGAATGTGCTGGTTAGGAAGAAAAGTGAAAGAACTGTCTAATTTATTCTAATCATCTTCCCCGTTTGGTGGTTGGAATGAATTTTGGCCTTATTTTAAATAGGAAAGTTAGAAATAGTAGTTTCATTCATTCCATGACGCTCTATGTCAAGCACCAAATTTTTTTTAAAGAATCAGTTTATGAAAAAAATTTGGGATCTAATGACTTTTGCCATCAAGTAGGTAAGCACTGCTGTAGAATGGCTGCTTTTTGCAGAAGACAATAGCTTTCAAGGCAAGAAAATATAGTCATTTAAGGCGAGGTGCTGTGGCTCACACCTGTAATCCCAACACTTTGGGAGGCTGAGGTGGGGGGATCACCTGAGGTCAGGAGTTCAAGACCACCCTGGCTAATGTGGTGAAACCCTGTCTCTACTAAAAATACAAAGATTAGCCAGACCTAGTGGCGGGCATCTGTTATCCCAGCTACTCAGGAGGCTGAGGCAGGAGAACTGAGAATTGCTTGAACCTGGGAGGCGGAGGTTGCGGTGAGCCAAGATCATGCCATTGAACTCCAGCCTGGATACCAACAGCAAAACTCTGTCTCGAAGAAAAACGAAAAGCATATATATATATACACACACACACACACACATACATATATATATACACACACACCTACATATATATATATAATAATTTAAGCTATAGATTTTTAGATTACTATATTGTTTCATTTCAAGAGTGAATGTTAGGGTAGGAAGAAACGGTCAAAATGATATAGATACTGCAACCCTTCCAAATTCTTCACAATGCATGTGTGTGTATACATATATATGTATATATGTATACACACACATGGTTTTTATTTGTCAAGTATACCTCACTAGAGCCAAATATACAATTTAACTTTAATGATCATATAATTTTATTTGTCAAGCATACCTTATTAACACTGAAAAAACAAACTAACCTCCAAACAAAGGCAAAAAAAAAATCACCCAAAACAACTAAAGCTCAGGGTAATTCTTTAATGCATCAGTTGATCATTGTTTGTGAAATATCCTAGGTCTGCCTCTCTTGGAAGTTCTGTGCTGGGTGTGGGGAATGAGGTAGTGAAATGATTTGCCCACAGAGACATATGAAGTTACAGCAGAACCAGAACTACAACGTAGGACTTTATTTGTTTCTTGAGGGTATTAATTTATAAGGAATTTCCAGGCTTGATTTTTCTAATTTCCTCGCCTTGATTTTTTATAGGTATATCTGTAATGGATTAAAAGGGTTGTCAATAGATATTTATACTAGGTTTCTGAGTTTAAAAATAATTAGTTATATTTATGCTGGCAAACCTAGAAAATCTGATTTAAAATAATATCTAATAGCCATTTGGTTAATAGGTTAAATCCTTACTTTCTAAAAGTTCTTTTTTTTTTAATTGTATAGAAAAGTGCTTTTTGCTTTTCCTAAATTACCTATGTCTAAGAAAATTCTCTGAAGAATGGAGTTGTGTGTCAGTCCTACTATTGGGTCACATAATTCATGTCCCTTTTACTGCTTAAATTTTTAGCAAGCTTTCATGTTGGACAAGAAACTTAGAGCTCGTCCTATCTAAGTTCATTTGACAGATGAGAAAACTGAGGCCTGGGGAGTTTGAATTATTTCATGAAGTTCATAGAGCTAGTCTGAAGCCAAGCTGGGGACTACAAGTCAAAACTTTTTTACCCCAAGGTCAGTACATTTTTACTTTAGTACAGAGTAAAAACTGTAGGCTGCTTTTGTTATACACATAAATACATACACACACACACAAACACACACACGCACACACACAGCCCACACAATACCCTCACGCTCTGTGATGAGTCTACTTTCAGAAGTGTGGATTATTACTTATGCACTCTCTTATGTCCGCTTCTCCCAAAGTTGATTTGAGTCAAGGATTAGAGTGCAAGCAGCTCACTTGGGAGGTGGTTCTGGGAAGCACCAGTAGGGGAGTGGAGGAAATGAGATAAGGAAGGAAAGGCAGCCAGTACAGTGTGTGCTGATAAGCAGATTTCACTGTGGGCAACTGAGGCTCCATTGTGCTGGGGCCCTTTTGGAGACTGGGTAGAATATGCTTCCGAGTTGTCCCACAGGAAAGGAGCTGGGCTACTTATTTACCAGCCCCTGTGTCACTGCGTGGGGACGTTTCCTGGAAGCCTTACTCCTTGTAACTGAAAAGTCTACTAGTCAAGAGTGTTTCAGTTCCTAGAGGAAGGCTTCTTCAGTGTGGCTGGTAACTGAGTCAGTGGGAATGTGGAGGAATCGGCAGATCACTGGCAACTTCTGCATGCACTCACTCAGAAAGAATTGGAATTGGATGTAAGTGCACATTGTATACACAGTGCGATTACAATATAACAAACACCTTGTCTTTGTTCTTTCCTCTTCTTTCCATTGTGTGCTTACTGCTTTCGTATGGGAAGGCTAGACCTGAGAAATAAACATTGAATTTATACTGATACCATTGGTGTTGGATGTCCCTTGAGAGTCATTCTCCATTTTCTCCAGCCTGTTCTCCTCCTGAGGCTGGCCATTAATTGCAACATTGGTGGGCTTCCTTATCCTCTGGCTTTAGAATGGCTTCAGGCAGTGGGAGTTTCTAGAGGAGATTGGAGGGAGGAGAACTGTGAGGTCAGTTGTTAAGGGACCCCCAGGTCTCTCCTTGCCAACATCTGTCCCTCTCCTGGAAGCTAGAGTCTGCCAGGAAGATCTCGCCTATCATTCTAATACTTTTCTTGGTTTCTGTACCTCTGTCCTCTTACTTGTTCAGGTCTAGGACACCTCACATTCACTCCATGGTTTCCCTAATCCCTGCCCACAATCTGGTAGATAACCCCTTATTAAACTCCCTCAGATGCCCCGTTTGAGTGTTCCATCTGTTTCCTGCTGGGATCCTGTGGGATCCTGCTGGGATCCACCACCATTTAGTGCCTGAACACTTATGACTGAGGCAACATCTTTGAAACATTTACTCTCTAGACAGAATCAGATGAAATGAAACGGCTAGAGAAGTTATGAAGACGTAAGATAATGAGGCATAAATTGTACTTGAGCCCTAAGGACTCTCAGCATATAGGATCCATTAACAAAGAAGCGTTACTTATTTAAAAAGATGTTTTTTGGAGGGGTACCTTAGGTTGTAATTGCTAATCTGTTTTTTTTTTCCTGTTCCGTGGGTAGCTCTGTTTAGGTAGTGAACTGAAAATGGGAAATTCTGCTTTATTATGACCATGTATGCAGTTAATTATAATGTATTTAACTTTATAAAATGGAATAATTTATAATTCAGAGAAACAGAAGGGTGAAATGGATCTACCCATCTGAAAATTTCAGAGATTTCTCTCATGTGTGGTAATTTTAGATAAGTTTTTTCCTCTTAATTCCTTATGTTTCTCATCCCTTTAATAGGTTATAATTTTTTTCTCAAGTTTTTTTTTTTTTTTTTAAAGCTGATGTGAAACACATTTCAGGCTGCTTAGAATAAGGCACTAGGAACAGAAGGCACCCATTCTGTATGTATTTTACAGAGGGCCTCTTGTGATTCAGGTACTTTGCTTAAGTACCATTAACTCAATAATGAATTATATTTGATCACTGCTTTCAAGGAAATCACAATGTACTTGAGAAAATAGAAGTCCAAACAAGTAACTGTGATAAATATTTTTCAGTATTATAGGTATATAGAGAATTTTATGTGCATATAAATGAGGATATAGATATATCTATCTATCTATATACATATATATATGTCTGTCAAGAAAAGGCAGAGAGGTTAGTGAATGACAGAAATGTTTCATAGAGCAAGTGACATTGAGTTGGGTCTCAAATGATGATAATGAACGTATTAGGAAGATAAGGGGAAGAATGGCATGAAGGAAGGCTTGAATATTCAGTAAGATATACGATTTGGGAGAAATGTTGGTGGCCTTTGGAGGAATGTGTGGACTTCAGACCATAGGATAGAATGATAATCTGATTCTTAATATGCATCCTCTCTTAAAATAATAAAGATTAAAAATATTAGTGAAAATATACTCTAAAAATACTAGGGGAGAGTAAACAAAACAAAAAGAAAATATATTGCTAGATATCATAAAGGAAATGTTCTAAATACTGAACAGTGTATGATTTTAATTCAGGAGCACCTCAAAACAGGGAGATAGACCCATTGGTATCTTCTTTCACTACACAGCTTTGCTCGGATGTGTATGCACTTATACGAAATTTTCCATTACACAATTACTTTGTATCACCATAGAATTACCTAAAATATGGAAATATGATGGGTTGCTTGGAAATATGTTGGATTGCCTTTTCTATTACTAATGAGTATATTAGCATCCGTACTTCACAGTCACCTGTTAGCAGAACGTATCTGGATACACCTATCATGAGAGATACTTGTGCCTTATTCTTTCTAATCTTGATATCATAAGGTGGGCTAATTGATGAAGACTGTCTTATCATTACTACAGTTATCGATGGAATGAATTTTTGAGTGCTGCTTACTAAGTAGGAAACTGATAAACAGGAATTCCGCTACAGAGGCATGAGCAAAATGGTAACTAGAATACATGGATATTATAGTGAAAGCCTTTGTAAACAGAAACTCCTTAAACTGGTCATGTTAAAGGTCATTATATTGTTTAGAATCTTAGGGTCTCATGAAGTACAGGGACAGGAACAAAGTCCATGCTCCCAAGGGACATTCATCTAGGTCTCATGAACTATTAATAGAATGCCAAAGTCCAGAATTAAGCTTATACTCCCTTATGCAGAGTCTCTTTTTGTCTGTCTGTTCTTTCTTTCCTTATCTTGTTTGCTAACTCTGCTCTATCTGTATTCTGCTGTAGTTATCTCTTGCCTTTTAACAAATCACTCCAAAACTTACTGGCTTAAAACAACCACCACCATTTAGTGCCTTTCATGGTCTGTGGGGTGACTGGGCTCAACTGGGCAGTTCTTCTGTTTCATGTGGTGTTGGCAGAGGCTGAAATTTTCCAGGGGTTCAAATGAGCTGGAATCCTCAAGAGGACTCATTCACATGGTTAGCAGTTGATGTGGCTATTGGATGGGGGTTCAGCTAGGATGCCAACTGGAACACCTCAGTTCTCTTCCATGTAGTCCATTTCCATGTTGCTTGGGCTTCTCACAATGAGAGAGCTGTCTTCCAAAAGGGAGCTTACAGATGTGCAAAAGTGGAAGTTGCCAGTTCCCTTAAGTCTAGGGCTCAGAAGTCCTGGGTAACCATTTCCAGCGCATCTCTGTCAAAGCAGTCACATGGCCAGCTTCCAGGAGAGGGGAAAGAGACTTGATTTTCCAATAGGAAGAGCGACAAACAATTTAAAACCACATTTTTTGCACAAGGTCCAACATGTTCTACCTGACCCCAGCCACCATTATTCATGGAAACTTATGTAAGTGTTCATCATGAATTGCCTGTAGCCTCTGTGTCTCTTAGTTTAAATGCTCCCAAGTGATATTTTTATTGGTTGCTGACCATCTAATCATCTGTGGTTGACAGAGCCAAATCTTATGCTATTAAAGATTTTCTTTGAAGGGGCTGAGGTGGGATTAGTACTCTGAGGATTATTTGAGAGAATGCTCAGTGCCTGGCCGTTCCTCTGAAGCTTGAGATAACTTTTCTTTCCATGGTCCAGAAAGCTCTGCCTGACATCTGCCTTCTAACTTTTTCTGGATCCATTTTCTCTCTCATTTTTCAGCTTTGCTTTTTGTTTTAAGTTTGTCTAACGTGTCTTTTCCCTTTCTGCTCTGAGTTCTGCACGTCCCTGAGATAAGAAGGCTGTGTTCTCTCTCCCAGCCCCTAATCTGTCGGCTAACTTCTAACCTGCTCTTCAGGTCTCAGCTCAAATATCACTTTCTGAGGGGAGCATGGAACCCTCCGGATTAAGCCACATCCCCTGTCCCTCTCCATTTCCTTCATCTCACTGTCATACTTTGTAACCTGATACCAGTGTGGCTACTTGATTATGATCTGCCTCCCACTGAAGGCTCTAGAAAGCAGAGGAATGTGTCTGTCTTCCTCAGGGCTGCAGTGGCTATGCATTGCTTATGTTAGGTACTGGCAATTGTTTGTTATGTGCATGACTGAAAAATTAGAGGTTGAGATGGTTTGGTCATTTGTCCCCTCCAAATCTCAAGTTGAAATATGATCCCCAATGTTGGAGGTGGGGCCTGGTGGGAGATATTTGGGTCACGGGGGCAGATTGCTAATGACTGTCTTGGTGCCCTCCCCATGGTAATGAGTGAGTTCTCATTCTATTAATTCACATGAGAGCTGGTGGTTTAAAAGAGCCTGGCATCTCTCTCACTTCCCATGTGACATGCCTGCTCCCCCTTCGCCTTCCACCATGAGTAAAAGCTTCCTGAGGCCTCACCAGAGCTGGTGCCATGCTTGTACAGCCTGCAGAACCATGAACTAAATAAACGATCTTTCTTTATAAATTACTCAGTCTCAGCTTTTCCTTTATAGCAATGCAAAATGGGCTAACACAGAGGTAGTTGCCCTGAAGAAGAAAGGACCAAGGTGAGAGAATATTTATTTTGATGAGAGAAGTTAAGCCTAGCCTCGTTTCAGGGAATATAAGGACATAGTTTCTTGGAGACTCCCCCGATCCCCATTGGTGCTACTATGTGAATCAGTGAAGTCCTATCGGTAAGGGTAGAGGCTGCATGTTAATTTGAAATATAGCATGAGTTCCTGCCCACAGATGGTCCATAAGTGCCTGTTTAAAAGCCAACATTTTTTTTTCTTTTTGCTTCTACCACCATGGGCCCCAAATCAGTACCCAGAGATCTCAGTGATGGCTGAACTTTGTGACCATTGGGCCAGAACTGCTCATTCCATTCCTATTTATTCTTCCATGAAGCCAGTATCTTGTTTGGCTGCAAGCCAAAACAATTGGTTAGCATACAGCTTGGAATATGATGCGCCTGTGAGCATAATCTCTATGAGATAACCCTAAGTAAAACTTTCTTCCAGTTCTTCTGTGGCATGCTATTTATCTAAAAAGAAAGTAAGTTAGTAAAAGAATCAAAATAACAGATGGGAAAGAGAGAGACGGAGTGGGAAATAACTGAGATTTTGTTTTATTTAAAGATTCTACACCCTTTGCATGCTAGGATTTTTCAATCCCCACTTTCAGATTGAGAAAAAGATGGAGGCAATCTTGTTTAAGTTCACTTATTTTCCCCTGAAATAATTTAATGCTGTAAATATGTATTGAACCCTCCATATGTGTCTCAGTGGAGGGTGTAAAACACATACAAGTTCATATATGATCTTGAAATTTATACCTACCCAGGAAATATGGCATGCACATATGACATGAGGTCCCAGTGAAACAATCAGATAAAAAGGGCATAATAGGAATTCAGTGGGGGATGGAGTAGTCAGGGATGTTTTTATAGAGAGGCTAGACATTGAGCTGAATCTCCGTGGATTAGTAGATTTAGGAAAAGTTGCCTAGAAAGTAGAGGGAGAAGGCATTCTAAGCTGTGAAAGCCCCATGTCTGAAAGTTAAAGTGTGAGGAGAAGTAGGAATGCCCTTTCACACACCAAAGGTGGTGAAGGTATGTATACAGGGTAGGGGTGGGAGGTGAGAGAGTGAAGGGCTATGGCAAGCCACTGAGTGAGATCCTTGGAGGCCAGGGTGTAGGGGTAGAATACTTGCAAGCAGGGGAAGTCACATCATAAAACCTGTGATTTGAGACATTATTTCCTTTGCAGTTGGTGAGGTAGTTTTGATGAGGAAGAGGCTGGATCCAGAGACACCTCCTGGGAGATGTCGTGGTCAGCACCACAGGGGTGGTGATAGAAACTAAGAGTG
Source organism: Cacajao melanocephalus (assembly GCA_963573385.1). Lineage (NCBI taxonomy): Eukaryota > Metazoa > Chordata > Mammalia > Primates > Pitheciidae > Cacajao > Cacajao melanocephalus. The sequence continues at coordinate 2,991 of CAUYLG010057762.1, read as the reverse complement.
AGAGAAGTGCACAAAATGGGTTCAGAGGAAGAACGAGTGGATTTTCATGTCTGGATTCATAGTGAGGAATACAGAGAAGGAAGAAATAAAGGGATCTTGATCTGGGAAAATTATTTCCACAATCACTAGAACAAAGATTGGAAATGGTCATGCCAAGGTTGGGTGGACCAGAAGAATGGAATAGCTTGTAAGCAATGGTAAATAACTGTAGGTTGGTTGAAAGATAAAGGCTGGAGGTACAAATGAGTGCATCATCAGATGCTGTTGGACTAAATCCAATGAACACAAACTTGGGAGTTTTACTAGGCGTTTTAAGCAGGGAAGTGAAAAAAGAATGTCCCATATCTTCAGATACTGACACCTAATTCAACAGTAAATTCTGTTGTTCTACATTCACAACTTTAAGCGGTTTATATTATTGATATCACTGCCTTCTGGTCCAGTCATCTTCCTCCTTCACCTGAATTCTACATTAGGCTTGGAGCTGGTCTCTCCCTGCTTGAGCCCTTGCCACGTGTAGTCTGTTCTCAACACAGCAGCCAGAGTCATGCCTCTGAAATAGAAATCAGATTATGTTACTCTGCTCCTACCCTAAAGTGGTTTCCCACCTCATTCAGAGAATAAGCCAAAGCACTCACAAGGGCCCCCGGGGCCTGGCATGATCCCTTCCTCTTAATCTATGACTTCATCTGTTACTACCGTCTCTTTTGCTCACTCCATGCTGGCCTCCCTTGCCAACTACTGCTCCTCAAACACTCTGGGCATTCCTGCCCCAGGGCCTCTGCACGTTCTCCCTCTGCCTGGAAACTTTTCTTTACGATATCTGCAGGACTTGTTTCTCACCTTCTCCAGATCTTTGCCAATAGGGGCCTTTCTTTTAGCATTGCCATCCCTGTGACTTGTACCCTGTCCCTTTCCTTACTTTAGATTTTTTCCTCCATAACCTTTAGTGTTTTCTAATATCCAGACCATTGACTGACTCATTTGTTGTCAGTATCCCTCTTTAAAATGGAAGTTCCATGACAGCAGAGATTTCTCTCTGTATCTTGCGTGGACATCTTCAATGCCTAGAACAGTGCAGGCACTTAGTAGTAAACATTTGTTGAGCGAATGGGACAAATTCTGTTAGAAACATCTATTTGAGTGGAATTTTGACTTCCTTGAGATCAGCTGTCGATAATTTCTATCTTTATATTCAGGCATAGTCAGTGCTCAGTAAATGTTGAATAACTAAACAGAACCGGAAATATAAAATCCTAACATTTTACATTATCTAGTTTCAGAGAGTTTCAGTACTAAACGTAACATTTAAAAAACAATGAGGGGCAGGGATGGTGGAAGGATACTTTTGGTTCTTTTAGCTTAGTCTCCACTTTTGACTTCAAAATTCACATTTCAATTTGGAAATTCTTTCATTACTGTGATTATTAATTGGATGCTATTTAAAAATTTGGTGTTTGAACTCTCAGCTGATGTTTTAGGAGATTATGCTATACAGAGTACAGAAATTGCTGGGGCTGACTGTAACTATTCATGGCCAATTAAGGAACAGCATTGGCAAGAAATGCACAATGAATATGCTTGTGCTGTGTGGGAATCCTGGTGGCTATGGCTTCATAGTATCAGGGGATTAGCTCGCTGGGCTTCCTTCTGCAAAAGAGATCTTAATTTGGTTACCTGGTGGGTGCTTTTATAAGTGAGGAGAATAAACAGTCTTGAGGGACTAACTCTCCCTTGAGGGAGAATTAAAGAGAAAAAGAAAAGAACAAAGTGAAGAAATTGCTCTTTATTTGGGAGCGTTTCCTTGAGAAGTCTTTCTGAAGTTTGCTTTTGGTTTTATTTGGTATCACTTTTATCTTTTCCCAGGGGATGCAGCTGTCTTTTGAAAGAATGCATACAGGAAAAACAAGCTGTAGGATTCAGAAATGAATTCTTAAAAGTTTAGTAAGTTTCTGAAGGACAGAACTGTTCAGAGAGCTGGACTGTACCACATCTTTAAGGTTGATATCTGGGAGTGCCGACTATTGTGTTTTCTGCTATGACCGTTGATGTGTTTGTTGGTAGATACAGCTAATGGCTGGGTTCTTACTTATACTTTTATGTGAGACTTTTTAAAAAAGTTCAAATAATAGGAAAATATGACACAAAGGAGCCTGAAAAACATAAGCAGCAGATGACACCCTTGCTTAACTTTAAGGTTAAAACAATCCATAGAAAATTGTTTGGGATTTTTCTTTTTTTTTTTTTTTTAGGGCTGTTGTGAGTTTGATTGATTGATTGATTGATTTTTATTGTACTTTAGGTTGTAGGCTACACGTGCAGATCATGCAGGACTGTTGCATAGGTGCACACATGGCAATGTGGTTTGCTGCCTCCATCCCCCCGTCACCTACATGTGGCATTTCTCCCCATGTTATCCCTCACCCACCACCCCACCCCCCTGCTGTCCCTCCCTTGGCCCCTGCAACAGATCCCAGTGTGTGATGCTCCCCTCCCTGTGTCCATGTGTTCTCATTGTTCATCACTCACCTATGAGTGAGAACATGTGGTGTTTGTTTTTCTGTTCTCGTGTCAGTTTGCTGAGAATGATGGTTTCCAGATTCATCCATGTCCCTACAAACGACATAAACTCATCATTTTTTATGGCTGCATAGTATTCCATGGTGTATATGTGCCACATTTTCCTTGTCCAGTCCATCATCAATGGGCCTTTGGGTTGCTTCCAGGTCTTTGCTATTGTAAACAGTGCCACTATGAACATACATGTGTATGTGTCTTTATAATAGAATGATTTATAATCCTTTGGATATCTACTCAGTAATGGGATTGCTGGGTCAAATGGAATTTCTATTTCTAGGTCCTTGAGGAAGTGCCACACTGTCTTCCACAGTGGTTGAACTAGTTTACACTCCCACCAACAGTGTAAAAGTGTTCCTATTTCTCCACATCCTCTCCAGCATCTGTTGTCTCCAGATTTTTTAGTGATCGCCG
>CAUYLG010057761.1:0-38281 GCA_963573385.1 Cacajao melanocephalus | reverse complement strand
ATTAAATAGTAAAAGCAGGAACAGAAATCAATGGCATGAGAACTGAACAGTAAAAGCAGTAACAGATATCAATAGCTACATTGTGACATTGTTATTTATTACAAAGTAAAGAAGGGGACATGTAGCACAGCTTGACGCACTCGGGGTCCCCACTTAAGGTCAACAGAGCCATAAATCTTTTGCAAAAACAGAAATTGAGATAACACACAATGTTTAGTAAAACCACACAATGTCTCATGAAACCGCTATGCTGGAGCTCAGCGTTCTGCCCCAAATTTTAATAACAAACAGTATTCTGCAGAAATCATGCATCAACACTCCCCACTTTCCCTCAGCTCAGCTTCCAGGGAGAGGTGAAATGTGTATGCGCTCAAGCTCAAAATGGCCGCGGTACAGCTAAGCACCGTGAACGGGAGCGATCCCCACAGTCATGTATTCTGTATAAGCTAATAGCTGCAGATGGTTCTACCTTCTGATTCCTCTACTGACTACTATGTCTTAGAAACGAAAAGTTTAGCCACAAAGGCTTCAGAAGCTTAGCTGTTCCACTTTGCCTCATACCTGGGTGTGATTCTCTCTAACTCTCTTTATGCCACCTTTAGCTAGTGCAACTTTCCATGTAGAGAAAAATGCTGAAAACCTGAAATCACAATAAGAGCAAAAAACTTTCTGATTTCTGTCATTCTTTTAACCAAGACAATTTTGAAGGTAGCTCTCTATGTGTTTGGGTACGTGGTTCCTAACTAGTGATGTGCTCTCCAAGATCTGTAGAGCATTACCCTTCTTTGGATATATATGCTTCAAGTATTCTACATAAGATGGGCATGTAGTTACTTTTCTCTAGTGATTCTGGTATATATTGTGACTACACCATGATAGGATATGGAGCATTATTATATTTAGGACAATAATCTAGGAAAAAGTGAATTAATTCGACCTCCAAAAGTAAAAGTCATATATAAACCAATATTGTTGATCATCTGGAATATGACATAGAATAATGGGAAATAAATATTTGCTTTTTAAATGTTACCCTTTTCAGGCATGATGAACACAGAATAAAACATTCTAGAAACTGAATTTAGCATAGCTCAGATTTCCAAGGAATATAGGCCAAATTTAAAGACTGGCTTGATGGAATGTTCCCAGTTTTCCAGACAGTTATCATCTATTATTGACCAAATAAAGGCAATTTGTAGAAATAGTTTATGGTACAGAGATGGAGGGTGTTGGGGTACTGAACTAAATTTAGAATTAGGAGAGCTAGGCTTTGTCCATATGATGTTGCATATATCACCTTCTGTGGGCTTCAGATTTCTTCTTTTCTGTTAAAGGTGATGAATATCTCTATCCCTAAATCACAGTTTACTATGTAAATATGTTGCAGGCTAGAAAGTGGTAAAGTCATGAAAGATAGCACCAAAGGCTTAATATCGGATGTTTGCAAGAAAAAAATGTAAAAATTATTCTTTCCAAGAAAGGCTATTGAAAATATTATTTTTTGTCTCTGGTTTCCCTGTCTATATAAGGTTGGAATCTAACCTTAATTGATAGAATTTTGAGCTCCAGAGACAAAAAAAAAAGGTATTATTAGAAGGGTCTATTTGTATTTACGTCTGTGTGTGTAACTGTTATGCTGACACATAATGATTTTCAACACTGAGGTAAACTTTTGATGGAAACTCATGAAGAATTCCAAATAAAAGCATAGTTCTAGGTCTCATGTGTTTACTAAGAAATGTTCATAAACTTTACCTAATAAGAGATAAAATTTCCTCTAAAATGCCTGCATAAGCACATTTGTACAAAATATATCTTTAGTGGTTCATCTTAAGCAGACGTGGGTGATAGCTATTTTACTGTTGGTAAATGGAGGAATTTATACAGAGACCTCTTTTTAAATTAGTTGAGAGCATGGGCCAAGTAGAAGAAATGTAAAGGCTGAAATAGCATATTAAGCTATTTGAGTTAACTTTTAGATAATTTGCCATTTCCCTTGAGTAGAGTAAGAAACAGATATTAAGGAAGAGCATATGTCGATTTCAATTTAAGAAGACACCAAAGTATCCTGATGAACTTCAAGTCACCCTGATTAATTTCATTTTAGAGCTTTGAAATATATAATAAAACATGAATTTTTATAGAGGTTTATAAGATAAGCAAATTAGCCTTTACAAGGGCTAGCCAAGAAAATTATCTTCACTGACATAATTTGCTTTTAAAAAGACATGATAAAAATGTTTTCATATAATATGAAAAAATAGTGATGATTTTAAATATATATAAATATATCAAATGTGAATGGAAGCCTTTTGTACTATTGGAAGCAAAAATATAAAAGTTAAGATTCAGAATTCCATACGCTTGTAAAGAATTGATAAATTTTTGTTTTTGTTTATAAATTTTTTTTTTCAATTATTAATGGCTAACATGATACCCAGTTTCAGGAGTATATATTTCTTAATCAAAAGTCTTTGAAATAAAGTCATTTAGAGTATTGGATTCAGTGCAGATATATCCATTTTCAAACCTTTAACAGGAGTGAATTCTGTTTTTAAGTTTCAACATTTAATGCTTTTAATTTATTGAATCTCAAAATTTAGAAAAATACTGAATTCGAGGAACAAAGAGACAAAGTCAAGCCAAATATAAAATATGATTATATCAAATAATATATATTAGTTTATGAACAATACCAAGAACAAAACACCCAGCTTCAGGGCCTGGCTATTTTTCCTGGAACCATATAAGTATTTTCATAAAATGTTATCTGATGGTACCTTAAATTTTCATTTGCAAGAAAATGCAGGCTTATAGCAAGATTTTTAAAGCAAAAAAATCCTGCCACCTACAGTATAAACAAAGATATGTTTCAGACATTATGCTTCAATGAAAACAGCTCAAATGAGACTTTGGTCTTGCAAATTAGGGTGGCAGTACAGCAACCCTGTCACCCCCTCTTCCAAGTATGCCTCAGGCACTAGTGCCCACCCTGGAAGACATTTAAACCAGCAGAGAGTGGCTGCTTAATGGGGCTGAGCAGCAGCCTGCATTTCTTGGCACATTTGACAAGGAAGTTCAGTCTCAGGTAATAAATCTTATTTAAGAAACTAATGTTCTCCATTTGTGTATTTGCAAAGGATATGTTTTAGGCAGTGTCAAAACATGAATTCTCAGGAAATAAACTAAAAATGAAAATCAAGTCTTTTGATCAATAAAATGCAATACTTTTGATTTTTATGAACTACATAACAGGTCTCACAGTTTGCAAATGAGAATCAGCCACTTTCATTTATTCTCATCCTAAATCAAATTAAAATATGGATTTTGTCAAGTTAAAAAAAAACAGCTAGTGGGAAAATAGCAAATCAGAATTTATCAGAAGATATTATGTCGTCTCTCTGAATAATTAGAAGTGTTAAAGACGACTGGAGCCACTTACATATTCTAACATCAAGTTACAATATCCCATAAAAGCATCTGTAGAATCATAACTAAAAATTGACTTGTTCATATTTGAGGAACAAGTCTAATTATTTAAGTTTCAATATACCTCCATTTAAAGTAGTTAATGTCACACACACAAATGATTTGTAACATTTTCAAGATACTATAATGATAAGGAACACTAATTTTTAGTTCTTTTTTTTAATTGTACTTTAAGTTCTGGGATACATGTGCAGAACATGTAGTTTTGTTACATAGGTATACACATGCCATGGTGGTTTGCTGCACCCAGCAACCCGTCATCTACATTAGATATTTCTCCTAATGCTAGCCCTACCCTAGCCCCCCAGCCCACAACAGACCCAGTGTGTGATGTTCCCCTCCCTGTGTCCATGTGTTCTCATTGTTCAACTCGCACTTGTGAGTAAGAACATGCAGTGTTTGGTTTTCTGTTGCTATGTTAGTTTGTTGAGAATGATGGTTTCTAGCTTTATCCATGTCCCTGCAAAGAACATGAACTTATCCTTTTTTTATGACTGCATAGTATTCCATGGTGTATATGTGCCACGTTTTCTTTATCCAGTCTATCATTGACAGGCATTTGAGTTGGTTTCAAGTCTTTGTTATTGTGAACAGTGCTGCAATAAACATATGTATGTATATATCTTTATAGTAGAATGACTTTTAATCCTTTGGGTATATACCCAGTAATGGGATTGGTATTTCTGGTTCTAGATCCTTGAGGAATCAACACACTGTCTTCCACAATGGTTGAACTAATTTACACTCCCACCAACAGTGTAAAAGTGTTTCTATTTCTCCACATCCTCTCCAGCATCTGTTGTTTCCTGACTTTTTAAAGATCGCCATTCTAACTGGCGTGAGATGGTGTCTCATTGTGGTTTTGATTTGCATTTCTCTTATGACCAGTGATGATGAGCTTTTTTTCATGTTTGTTGTCCACAAAAATGTCTTCTTTTGAGAAATGTCTGTTCATATCCTTTGTCCACTTTTTGATGGGGTTCTTTGTTTTTTTTTTCCTTGTAAATTTGTTTAAGTTCTTAGTAGATTCTAGATATAAGCCCTTCAACATATGGATAGATTGCAAAAATTTTCTCCCATTCTGTAGGTTGCCCATTCACTGTGATGAAGCTGCTTTTGCTGTGCAGAAGCTCTTTAGTTTAATTAGATCTCGTTTGTCAATTTTGGCTTTTGTTGCCATTTTTGTTGTTGTTGTTGATGTTTTAGTCATGAAGTCTTTGCCCGTGCCTATGTCCTGAATGGTATTGCCTAGGTTTTCTTCTAGGGTTTTTATGATTTTTGTCTCACATTTAAGTCTTTAATCAAACTTGAGTTAACTTTTGTATAAAGTGCAAGGAAGGAGTCCAGTTTCAGTTTTCTGCATATAGCTAGCTGGTTTCCAAACACCATTTATTAAGTAGGGAATCCTTTCTCCATTGCTTGTTTTGGTCAGGTTTGTCAAAGATCAGACGGTTGTAGATGTGTGGTGTTATTTCTGAGTCCTTTGTTCTATTCCATTTGTCTATATATCTGTTTTAATACCAGTACCATGCTGTTTTGGTTACTGAAGCTTTGTAGTTGAAGTCAGTCAGTGTGATACCTCCAGCTTTGTTCTTTTTGGTTAGTATTTTCTTGGCTATATGGTCTCTTTTTTGGTTCCATATGAAATTTAAAGTAGTTTTTTCCAATTCTGTGAAGGAAGTCAATGGTAGCTTGATGGGAATAGCATTGAATCTATAAATTACGTTGGGCATTATGGCCATTTTTACAATACTGATTCTATCTATGAGCATGGAATGTTTTTCCACTTGCTTGTATCCTCTCTTATTTCCTTGAGCAGTGGCTTGTAGTTCTTCTTGAAGAGGTCCTTCACACCCCTTATAAGTTTTATTCCTAGGTATTTAATTCTCTTTGTAGCAATTGTGAATGGGAATTCACTCATGATTTGGCTCTGTTTCTCTATTATTGGTGTATAGGAATGCTTGTGATTTTCGCACATTCATTTTGTATACTGAGACTTTGCTGAAGTTGCTTATCACCTTAAGGAGATTTTGGATTGGGACAGTGGGGTTTTCTAAATATACAATCATGTCATCTGCAGAGACAATTTGACTTCCTGTCTTCCTATTTAAATACCTTTATTTTTTTCTCTTGCCTGACTACTCTGGGCAGAATTCCAATATTATGTTGAATAGGAGTGGTGAGAGAGGGCATCCTTGTCTTGTGATGGTTTTCAAAGGGAATGCCTCCAGCTTTTGCCCATTCAGTATGATATTGGCTGTGGGTTTGTCACAAATAGCTCTTATTATTTTGAGATATGTTCCCTCAATACATAGTTTATTTAGAGTTTTTAGCATGAAGGGATGTTGAATTTTATCAAAGTCCTTTTCTGCATCTATTGAGATAATTCTGTGGTTTTTATCATTGGTTCTGTTTATGTGTTAGATAATGTTTATTGATTTGTGTACATTGAACCAGCTTGGGATCCCAGGGATGAAGTTGACAGCCAAATCAATCAAGTGAAAGAAAGGATATCAGAGATTGAAGATGGACTTAATGAAATAAAGTGTGAAGACAAGATTAGAGAAAAAAGAATGAAAAGATACGAACAAAGCCTTCAGGAAATATGGGACTATGTGAAAAGACCAAACCTACATTTGATTGAAAGTGACAGGGAGAATGAAACCAAGTTGGAAAACACTCTTCAGGATATTATCTAGGAGAACTTCCATAGACAAGCAAATCCTGAGATATTTTGTCACCACGAAGCCTCCCTTACAAGAGCTCCTGAAGCAAGCACTAAATATGGAAAGGAAAAACCGGTACCAGCCACTGTAAAAACATACCAAATTGTAAAGACCATTGACACTAGAAGAAACTGCATCAACTTATAGGTAAAATAACCAGCTAGCATCATAATGACAGGATAAAATTCACACATAACAATATTAACCTTAAATATAAATGCACTAAATGCCGCAATTAAAAGACATAGCCTAGCAAATTGAATAAACAGTCAAGACCAATTGTTGTGCTGTATTCAGGAGACCCATCTCACATGCCAAGACATACATAGGCTCAAAATAAAGGGATGGAGTAAGATTTACCAAGCAAATGGAAAACAAACAAATAAAAAAGCAGGGATTGCATTCCTAGTCTCTGATAAAACTGATTTTAAACCAACAAAGATCAAAAAAGACAAAGAAAGGCATTACATAATGTAAAAGGATCAATGCAACAAGAAGAGCTTACTATCCTAAATATATATGCACCCAATACAGGAGCACCCAGATTCATAAATCAAGTTCTTAGAGACCTACAAAGAAATGTAGACTCCCACAAAATAGTATTGGGAGACTTTATCAACCCACTGTCAATATTAGACAAATCAAAACAGAAAATTAACAAGGATATCCAGGACTTGAGAACTCAGCTCTGGACCAAGCGGACCTAATAGGCAGCTACAGAACTCTCCATTTCAATACATTCTTCTCAGCACCACATCACACTTATTCTAAAACTTAGCCTATAATTGAAAGTAAAAAACTCCTCAGCAAATGCAAAAAAACAAAAATCATAACAGTCTCTCAGACTGTGACTGGGTTGTGGGACGCAGGGGAGGCTCAGCTCCCCATTGGGAAGCGCTCAAGGTGCCTGAGGTGCTTAGTTCCTTGGGCTCTCATCCACCCAAGAATGGGTAGGAGGCCGTGGCATGGTGATATTGTTCAAGTAAATGTCGGACCCCAAGAGCTTCTGCAGAAAAGTGATTTATTAGACAGAGAGAGGGAGAAAGAGAAGTAGGGAGAGAGAGAGAAAGCCAGCTCCCATCCTGTTCTGAAAGGGGATCCCAGAGAGGGAAATCCGCACAAGTAAGGGGCAGGGGGTCTTTTAATCTGGGAGTTACTCCACCCCCATTCAAGTTCCTGTCCCATGAGAGGAGTTCCTTCAAACTTCTGCTGGAGTGATTTATCTTTGATTCTGACATCTGATTGGTTGTTCAGCCCACAGTCCTCCCATAGCTTTTTGTGGGCTCTTCTAAACAAAAGAAGCTCACCTGGGCAGTCTATAATCCCGAGCTCCTGAAAGTTAGACAAAGACCTCTAAGCTCCTGGATAGAAATGTGAAAGAAGGCAGGTCAGGCATGTCACTGGGAAGTCCTTGCCTTTGAAACCACACTTCTTGTGGACCCAGGAAGAGAAGTTAACATATTCTGTCAAGACCACAGCAATTAAATTAGAACTCAGGATTTAAAAACTCACTCAAAATTGCACATCTACATGGAAACTGAAAACTGCTCCTTTATGACTACTAGGTAAAAAACAAAATTAAGGCAGAAATAAATAAGTTCTTTAAAACCAATGAGAACAAAGACACAACGTACCAGAATCTCTGGGACACAGCCAAAGCAGTGTTTAGAGGGAAATTTATAGAGCTAAATACCCACAGGAGAAAGCAGGAAAGATCTAAAATCGATACCTTAACATCAAAATTAAAAGAACTAGAGAAGCAAGACCAAACAAATGCAAAAGCTAGCAGAAGATAAAAAATAACTAAGATCAAAGCAGAACTGAAGGAGACAGAGATACAAAAAACCCTTCAAAAAAAAATAAATGAATCCAGGAGCTGATTTTTTGAAAAGATCAGCAAAAAAGACCGCTAGCCAGACTAATAGAGAAGAAAAGAGAGAAGAATCAAATAGACATAATAAAAAATGACAAAGAGGATATCATCACTGATCCCACAGAAATACAAACTACCATCAGAGAATGTTATAAACACCTCTATGCAAATAAACTAGAAAATCTAGAAAAAAAGGATAAATTCCTGGACACATACACCCTCCCAAGACTAAACCACGAAGAAGTCAAATCCCTGAATAGATCAATAACAAGTTCTGAAATTGAGGCAGTAATTAATAGCATCCCAACCAAAAAAATCTCAGGACCAGACAGATTCACAGCCGAATTCTACCAGAGGTACAAAGAGGAGCTGGTACCATTCCTTCTGAAACTATTCCAAAAAATAAAAAAAGAGGGACTTCTTCCTAACTTATTTTATGAGGCCAGCATTGTCCTGATACCAAAACCTGGCAGAGACACATACACACACACAAATTTTAGGCCAATATCCCAGATGAACATTGATGTAAAAATCCTCAATAAAATACTGGCAAACTGAATTCAGAAGTGCATCAAAAAGTTTTTCCACCATGATCAATTGTTAGTTCTTAATAATTTTTATTTTATATCATTGGAGAGTGCATACATTAACGTGTACTCCTTTATGAATATATGAAAATCACATGTAAAATTATTTATTAACATGACCGTTTTACATACAGGAAGAAGGGCACATGTTTAACAAAACTATTCTTGATTCCTGTTCTGCTCTGTGCTAGTTATAAAACTTCAGATCTGCGTCTTCATCGTTAAACTGGGAATATTAATAGTATCTGATTCAGAGGGCTCTTATGAGGATAAAATGAATTAATACATAAAACATGCTTACAGTTGTGCCTGGTACACACAGGCTCAGTAACTGTTAGCTAATTTTTTTGTTGTTGTTAGTAATTTAGGGTCCAGAAAGAGATAAGTTAGACTTCAATTAACATTTTTTTCAGCCTAGTTTTTTTTTTTTTAATACTTCTAAGTTCTGGAGTACATGTGCAGATCTTGCAGGATTGTTACATAGGTATACACATGCCATGGTGGTTTGCTGCCTCCATCCCCCCCATCACCTACATTAGGTATTTCTCCCAATATTATACCTCCCCAATATCCCCACCCCCCGCTATCCCTCCCCTAACCCCCCACCCCTCTAACAGACCCCAATGTGTGATGTTCCCCTCCCTGTTTCTATGTGTTCTCATAGTTCAACACCCTAGTTTTAAGCTGATTGCTTAAGTCTCTTTCCTTTAGAAGTATAGTTGTTCTTTTTCTAGTAAGTACTGTTCCATAATGTACTTTTGCATGCAAAGCTTTCAGACATAAAGACAACCAGTCTTTAATTCTCCTTTTTTAACTCCACTATAATCCTTTGAACCAAATATTGCTATCTGTCTGGCAAGGGCAGACAAGCACACATTTTTTGCAGCACGTAAGTACTCAATGGTCGTTATGGTGCGATGATTTTATAGTACCATCTTTTGATTTTACCCTTGCATATGCCAGTATGAAATCATACAGTTTTGCCCTTTAAATCTTGTTTTATTGTTAAGTGGAGGCAGTATGAGGCACTATGGCTTACTAGAAAAACAATAGATTAGGCACAGCCGTAAATTCTAATTTTGGCACCGTCACCAATTCACTAAGCCCTTCTGTGCTATAGCATAAAGTGCATTATTGAGAAACACCGGTGTTGAAGCTGTCATTTGGATTTCTATATTGGCAGTAACAAGAAAATACTATAAATTGGTGGCAGTTAAAAAAATAAAATAAGACTCAGAACAGGGAAGGACCTTATTAAATATCTAGTTAAACTGCCTGTCTTTAGATGAGGAGGCTGAGACTCAGGGAAGTTATGTGATTTGCCGAAAGTCAAACTATAGAACACAAAATCCAGGGGACTGATGGCCAGTTTTGTGGTGTGTCCACTGTGCATGATTCCAGAGGGAACGTTCAAAAAAATTTAGTTAAGGATCTGGACACTGTGAAAATGTATTGCTTAAAATCTGGATTTTCCTTTTCTAACCCTTTAAGTATGTGATGATTTTTATTATTTGCTTGGAATGTGGGATTATGTGATAATCTTAGTGTAGTAACAATTAGTAAGTGACATATTGGCAAAATACATTTAGTTGGGTCAGGATAGGAAAAGACACTTTGTGACTTTGGATACTGGTGAACGTTCGTGGTGAGACTTTAGATTTATAGCTCAGAATAATCAGCTGCATGGAATTGATAAGTGAGTTAAAGCGCCAGGGATTGGAAAAAGGTATTTGCCTTAATTAAGTATTTAACTATGTATCCATAATTATAACAAGGGCTTTATACACATATTCCCTTTTAAAGAATAAGACAATCCTCTCTGAATCTGTAGCATCAGTGTCAGAGTTGTCATTGATAATTTCTCTTTAACCTCAGATGAATCTTTTAACCTACCTGGACGCTGACTTCCTTATTTGTAAAACAAGCAATATCTAAACTGTCTACTTCATGAACAGGAAGACTTTACCCTGAAAGCTCCTAGAAAAGTATACAGTGCCATCAGAATTTAAAATCATATATCCTTATTTTCTTTCAGTTGACTCTTTGTGCTAATTTTGCTTAAGGGGATTTTAAATTGGGATGGTGGAAGGAAGGCAACATAGGATTAAAGACTGAATAATGAGCCAAATTCACATTCCACTTGAGAAAACAGGTTTGACTCTGTTTGCTTCACCCTTTTTTTATTCTTTTCAGTTTTCCATTTGTCTCTATATGTTGGGTACGTTACTATCAACACTGTTTTGTACAAATTCTTTTATAGAAATCAGCAAAAGAAGCTCAAACTTGATATGTGCATGCATATGATCTAAAATCAATAAAACTAACATTAATGAAACGAAAGGAATACCACTAATAACTTAAATACCTAGGAAGAGAGTTTTTGTCATTCTGACTTGGAAATGTTGTGTTTATGTTTTGTTTCAGAAGAGATTCTTAGACGGAAGCAAGAGAAATTAACTTGCCTAACCTAACTTGCGGCTTTTATGTAGTGGGAGTTGAGAGGTGGCTGGGGACGAGCCTTCATGTGAAAGGCAGGCATGTGAAGTTGTGTGTGCCACCAGGGAGAGGCAGAAGGGAGAGGAACCAGAACCACAAAAGTTGATATGACTGAAATTTTTTGTTTTGAACGTTTGAAAACTAGGCAGTATATCTCAAATACAAGGGTAAATATATGTACTTAAAATACTATACTAATAATAAATCAAGTAAATATCTTTGTGCTTAACCATACTGCATGCCCTCTCTCCCTGCTCTTACTTATTCACTGTTCTGAAATTTGTGTTGCTTATTTTGATACTTGTACTTATAGTTAATACAACATAACACTTAGGGGTGTGTGTGTATGGTTTATAGGTGAGTGGTGTGTATGGATACACTTGAGTATTATTTTATTGTAGGATCAAATTTTAATTTTTGTATCCTCTGCAACTTGGTTTTTCCACATTCTGCTTTCAAAATACAGATGCATTACTCCATTATATAAATGTATCAAAATATATTTATTGTACTACTGATGAGCATATGGATTATTAGGGCATTTCTTTGTTCCTTGTCATTCTCGTTTTCTCTTTTTTCTATTAAGTACAAAGCTACTATGAGCAATTTAATTCTGGTGCATCTGTTGCAAAAGCTTCCTAGGACACATGTTTAGGACTGAAGGGCAGGGCCATAGATTCTGTTACTGTTCAGATTTACAAGGTTATACCAAATTGTTTTCCAAAAGATTTTTTTATTTTCTACTCCAACAAGGAGTGAAGGAGGAGTTCAGATGTTTAACAATCTTCTATAGACTTAGACTTTTTGTATTTTTGGTCAATGTGTGAATGTGAAATATCTAAATGATATCATGTTTTTAATTTGCATTCCGATTCCCTATGACCTACGAGATTGAGCTGTTTTCCCCCAATATGTTTGTCACTATCTCTTTTTTTCACTTCTTTGAAATATCTGCCTGCCATTGATCCATTTTTCTCTTGGGTTGTTTTTATTTTTCTGGATACTATGGGTCGTATATATTTTATCTTTTCAAAGTTTGGATTTCCTTTTTATTCTCTTTACGTTGTTATTGACAAAGAAAATTTCAAGGTTTGTGGTTTTATATCTTTCTCTCTACTGAGGACTTAAAAATATTCTTCTACATTGTCCTTTAAATTTTTCAAGTTTTGCCTTTCTCATTTACGATCTTAACGATTTGAATTTTTTTCATATATTAAGACAAAACTTTTATTCACTTCATATGCCCAACCAATTATATGAAAACTTTTTAATAATAATTATTTAAATAAAAAGTTTTTCTTTCCATAATGATGTACAGAGTCAGATGTAGCATATGTCAAGTATAAATGCGTTGTCTGTGTAAAAAATTGTCTTTTGTTCCAACAGTAGGTATGTCTGACTCTACTGTTACACTGTGCATCTTAATTATTCTAAATTTAAAATATCATGATAACTGGTAAGGAAAGTTTTCATAACTATCGTTTCTTTTCTTTTTTCTCCCAGAATGCGCTGTTTATTCTTAACCTTTGCTCTAAGTTTGTTGTAGTTTGTCAATTTCTTTGTTTCTTTTGTCATCTTTATGCTTTTAATTAATGTGCTGATTACAATAAACAAGGCAATGCCAAAGAGAAGTGGTGTTAGTGTTTATCCTTGTTGCTATTATCTTAGTTTAAAATAAGGCTGTACATTTTACATTTGAATATCATGTTCGCTGTAAAGTTTTGAGAATGTGCTATGTCAAATTAAATATATTCCCTTTTATTCTTAGTTTGGGTAAAAAAATGTGTCATGAATTCATGTTTGATTTCTGTTATCTGTTGAGAAGCTTATATCTAATTTCCCTTTTAATGTGTAAATAAGATGAATTAGAAAATTAATTGATTATTTAATGTTAAAATAATCTTGTGTTCCTTCAATGGATCTAATTTGGACATGGAATAGTATCTTTCTTTTGCTTTGCTAAAATTTCATTAGGACTTTGGTATGTATGCACATGAGAGACATTTGGCCTAGAATCCTTTTTTAAACCATTTATTTTAAAATACTTTTGTGTTTACAGAAGAGATTCCATGATAGTATGGATAGAAAAGTTCCCATATACCTTCCTACCAGCTTCCCTTAAAGTTAACATCTTACATTATCCCGGTATATTTGTCAAAACTAATTAATTAGCATTTGTGCAAGGCAGCTGTAGACTTTGTTCAGATTTCACCAGTTTTTCTAATAGTGTCTGTTTTCTGTTCCAGACTATCACATTGCATTTAGTTGTTATGTCTTCATAGTATCTTTCAAAATGCAACAAGTTTTAAGTTTCTTGTTCTTTATATATATTCTTTCACAAACACAACACTGTCATGATTACTATCATGATTACTGTAGCTTTATAGTAATTTTTGAAGTCAGATAGTGTCAGGCTTCTAATCTTGTTCTTCAATATTGTGTTGGGTATTCTGGGTCTTTTCCTTTTCCATATTAAGTTTAGGGTCAATTGGCAAATATCCAAAATACCTGGCTGGGATTTTGATAGGGATTGTATTAAATGTGTAGCTCAAGTTGGGAAGAACTGACATCTAGACCATACTGAATCCTCTCTAGGCACAGGAACTCTCTCTCCATTTATGTCTTTGAATTCTTTCGTCAGAGTTTTGTAATTTTCTTCATATGGATCTTGTAAATATTTTTAGATTTATTCTAAGTATCCCTTTTTTGGTGCTAGTTAATGGCATTGTGTTTTTAATTTTAAATTTCAGTTTTTCATTTCTGGTATATAAGAAATCAAAAGACTTGAGATGTATCCTACAAGCTTGCTGCAATCAGTTCATTCCAGGACATTTTTTTTTTATTCTTTGCTATTTTCTCCATAGACAATCATGTCATCTATGAAGAGATTTTTAATCTTCCTTCCCAGTCTGAATAGTTTTTATTTCCTTTCTTGTTTAATACATTCGCAAGTGGTGAGAGTGGACATCTTGCCTTCTTCCTGACCTTAGTGGGAAGAAATCTAGTTTGTCTCCATTATGTATGATGTTAACTGTAGGCATTTAGTGGATGTTCTTTATCAAGTGGAGAAAGGTCCCCTCTATTCCTACTTTGCTGAGAGTTCTTACTATGAATGGGTGTAAGATTTTGCCAAATGCTTTTTCTGTATCTTTTGATATTACCATGAGATTTTTCTTCTTTACCCTATTGATATGATGTATTATATGAATTGATTTTTGAAGGCTGAACCAGCTTTACATACCTGGGATAAATCTATGTGATTCTTAGTAGATTTATTTATAAATATTTATAATAAAATTATGTACTAAAAGAATTAGTATATAATTCTTTTGATACATTATTGAATTAGTTTTGTTAACATTTTCTTAAAAATTTTGGCATCTATGTTTATAAGAATAAACATTGATCTATAATTTTCCTTTCTTTCAATGTCTTTGTGTGGATTTGGTAATAGGGTAATTATGACCTTATAGAATGAGTTAGAAAGTATTCACTCTGCTTCCATCTTCTGGAAGAGATTGAAAGAATTGGTATAATTTCCTCCTACAGTGTTCGGTAGAATTAACCAGTGAATCGGTCTGGTCCTGGTTCTTTCTCTTTTAGAAGTTATGAGTTTCTCTTTTGGAAGTTATGAGTTATTGACCCAATCTCCTCAATAGATATAGGCCTATTCATATTATCTATTTATTCTCTGCATGAGTTTGGATATAATATGTTTTTGAATGAATTATTTTATTTAGGTTATCATATTTGTGAGTATAGGGTTGTTCATAGTATTTCTTTGTTATCTTTTTAATGTTCATGGGATCAGTTGTCACGGCCCCCCCTTTCATTATGATGTTAGTAATTTGTATCTTCTTTGTTTTTTTTAGTTAACCTGGCTACAGGCTCATCAGTTGTTCTTTTCAAATAACTAGCTGTTGATTTTGTGGACTTTATTTACTGATTTTCTGCTTCCAAATTCATTGATTTCTGCTCTAATTTTTATGATTTATTTTCTTCTGCTTAGTTTGAATTTTATTTGCTCTTTTTCTGATTTCTTAAAGTAGAAGCTTAGGTTATGAACTTTAGATTTTTTTTCCTTGTATATACCTATCTTAATACTTTTAAAGAGCACTGGACAAGCATTTTGTAGAATTACCCTCAATTTGGATTTATCTAAAGTGGTTATGATTTTGCTGGGATTACAGATTTTAAGGAAGAATACCACACAGATGAAATATCTTTCTCATCATCTAGTATCAGGAATCTATGATATCAACATGACTTGTAACTAGTGATGTTAACTTCAATCACTTGTTTGAGATAGTACTTGCCATGTTTCTTCGGTATAAAGCTACTACTACTCCCTTTCCATGCTCTATTGTTTAGAATTGAGTTACCGGGTCCGGTTTATACTCAAGTGGAAGAGAATAAATAATACTCCTGGTGGCAGGAGTATCAAGGGATTTGCACTACAAGCACCGGGATATTAAATAAATATGGTTTGGGAAGTATTTTCACGCCATACGAGTGTACTGTTTCTCCTAATGTTTTGCCCAATAATTTTAGCATTCATCAGTAAGAATTATAGCTGTGATATTCTAATGGTGATTTCAAAAAATTTTTCCTCATTGTAGGCCGGGCGTAGTGTCTTACACCTGTAACCCCAGCATTTTGAGAGGCCGAGGCTGGCAGATCACTAGGTCAGGAGCTGAAGACAAGGCTGGCCAATATGGTGAAACCCCATCTCTACTAAAAATTTTAAAAATTAGCCAGGTGTGGTGGCATGCACCTGTAGTCCCAGCTACTCAGGTAGCTGAGGCAGGAGAATCGCTTGAACCTGGGAGGCGGAGGTTGCACTCAGCCTGAGTGACAGAGCGAGACTCTGTCTCAAAAAAAATTTTTTTTCCTCATTGTATTTTACTATGTCTAGATGTATATTACTTTTATTTTTCTATTCTTAGTTGTTCAACTTTCTTAAGTCTGGAAATTACTGTGGGCCTTTTAGTAAGCATATATTGAATTTGGTTTTTTAGTTTGTCTTCTTTATTCTCTTTTTATTTTCCATTTCTGTGATTCTTTGTGCTTCATTCTGTGTAGTTTCTTCAAATTTGTCTTCAAGTTTACATATGCTAACTATTTCCCTCTGAATGGGTCATATAGCTTTATTTCATCCAATGAGTGTGATGCTTTGAAAGTTCAAGCTGTATGCAGTGAAGGCTAATTCTGATCCAATTTTCCTCCCCACTCAGGGTGCAGACTTTGCATCCTCTCTCTTACTCATGGTTCATTGGAATTGACCTGCTACTTTAGGCAGAGTTCCCAGGGCAAACATCTCTGTAGCATTCACTTTCTCTTCTGGGTTTATATTTTTTGTAATTTCTGATTTCTGAGGATTTAAAAAAATTATTCTTCTACCCCCGTGGCACAATTTTTTAACTATATCTAGTCAGCATTTTTAGGTTTGTGAACCTCAAAAATCTGAGACAGGTCTCAGTTAATTTAGAAAGTTTATTTTGCCAAGGTTGAGGAAGAACACCTGTGACACAGCCTCAGGAGGTCCTGACATCTGTCTGAAATGGTCAGAACACAGTCTGGTTTTACATATTTTAGGGAGACATGACACATCAATCAACATGTGTAAGATAAACATTGATTCCGCCTGGAAAGGAGGGACAACTTAAGCAAAGGTAGGAAGACTTGTGATGGGGAGGAGGCTTATAGGTCATAGGCAGATAAGAGACAAATGGTTGCATTCTTTTGAGTTTCTGATTAGACTCTCCAAACGAGGCAATCAGATACGCATTTATCTCAGTAAGCAGAGAGATGACTTTAAATAGAATTGGAGGCAGGTTGGCCCTAAGCAGTTCCCAATTTGACTTTTCTCTTTAGCTTAGTGATTTGGGGTCCTCAAGATTTATTTTCCTGTCATAGGTTTCAAATGTCATAAATGTTTCTCTGAACACATATGTAAAACTAGAGAAACATGGAAGATCCTGTGTTCTTATTTACCTTGTTGCTAGCTTAAGATTCAAAATCCTAGGAAAGACAATCTTTTCTGACTGACTAGATCACTTGCCAACTGTCTATAGTTACTGTGGGGAAGGAGAAGACATGGTTTCTTTGGCTTAAAGAGTAAAAGGCAGGTAACATCGCCCAATAAAATATCCACAAATGGGAAATGGTGATTTCCTGAAAGAAAATTCAGGGCTGGAAGAAACAGTAATGGATACTGGAAAAGAGAAATGTAAGATATAGCCATGTAACTGTCTTATCTCATCTTTAGCAATGCATTTTTAAAGTGTGTATATATATATATGTATATATGTATGTGTGTGTGTGTATGTAATATATTACATATATGTTTATATATAATGCACATTACAACGTATAGGGTACATTGCTAAGTAATGGGTCAGCTATTTTATGATTATTTCATAATTTTCTCTACAGTGTTGGTTTGAAACCATGGCTAACTTTATTACTTCCAAATGCCTTGTGTCTACTTAATGAACCCATCTAAGTTATGGTATGTCTTCATAATGAAAGTTCGTTTAAAGGCTTGATCTGCAAGTATCCACCCTTTAACCTTGCTATTTTATCATCTACCTCTATTTTGCAGAGATAAATACTCTAACATGTTTTAGAGGCTGGGTTCTCCCAGTGCTGCTGCTACTTTTATGATTTCTGCTGTGGTTGCACATACACAATGAACCAGACAGGAAAAATAGCCTCCTAATTGGTTAATTAAATATGCAGTTTATTAAAAATTATGGAGTCAAAATTCACTGAGTTATGGCAGTCCCTGTTTCTCTCTGCCTAAATTCTGAAAGCCAGAGTAAGTACTCCTATTATACTCATCTGTTTTCAGATTCCATATAACTACCCCATGGCTCCATTCTTTCAAGCTGGACATAGTGCCCGAACAGTCAGTGGCCAAAGCATGGCAGGAAGTTGGATGAGAACCACAGTAGCTCTACCATAGAAACACAGGATTCTCCTTTCACTAAGTGGTTATTTGGAAAGTTGACCTTATTGTAGGAAACGAAGAAAGATTGCAAGAGAAAAAGACATGTCGATTCTCGGGGATTTTTCAAAAGAAACAAGTCATATTTTCCAGCAATGTCCTTACTAATTGAGTATTGATTGTCACCACTAAGTTTTCTGTTTCTATATGAGCTGTCATAATGGAGTTTTCTATCCTAAAAGTTGACATTAAAACAATGGTATTTTAGGAAAATCATTATTTGCTTGGTGAAATAATAAGAAACAGAATAATACTAACCTCAAGTAATGCTGTTTGAGTTATAGTCCACATTTTACTCATAAGATTCTTGTGAATTTCAAAAAGACTTTAACAAATGTCTGTGCTGGGTATATACCCAAAGGGTTATAAATCTTTCTACTGTAAAGACACATGCACATGTATGTTTATTACAGCACTATTTACAATAGCAAAGACTTGGAACCAACCCAAATGTCCATTAATGATAGACTTGATAAAGAAAATGTAGCACATATATACCATGGAATACTGTGCAGCCATAAAAAAGAATGAGTTCATGTCCTTTGCAGGGACACGGATGAACCTGGAAACCATCATTCTCAGCAAACTGACACAGGAACAGAACACCAAACACTGCATGTTCTCACTCATAAGTGGGAGCTGAACAATGAGAACACATGGACACAGGGAGGGGAACATTACACACTGGGGCCTGTGGAGGGTTGGGGGCAAAGGGGAGGGAGAGCATTAAGACAAATACGTAATGCATGTGGGGCTTAAAACCGTGATGACGGGTTGATAGGTGACGGGTTAATAGGTGCCGAAAACCACCATGGCACGTGTACACCTATGTAACGAACCTACACATTCTACATATGAATCCCAGAACTTAAAGTAAAATAATTAAAAAAAAGAATTCTTAAGAACAACTAAAGTGCAGCCATAAGATCAAATTTGTCACTCCCTAAATTCCTTTGTCAAGAAATTGTAGTGGTTAGACAAACACTTAAAGTTAAATAGACTATTGTTCATTCATTAACTGATCTTTTAGTCGTTACTCTCATAGTGTTCCATAATAGCCTAAATCTCCATTTCTTTTCTAGGTTATGCAGCTAAATCCTGGGGGCCAAATAAGAGCTCTTTTAGTTTTCTTGATATATTTCTTTAATACTAGCTCAGATTTTAGAGTCTTATTTTTTTTCCTCTCATGTTGAACCTCATCTGAAAAATAACAGTTAAAAATAAATGTTATTGTATTAAGTCTAAATTCCTGCTTGTAAAATAAATAATAAATAAATAAATTCCTGCTTGTAACTGCCAGGTCGGAAGACTGCCATATATGCCTCGGTATTGGCTGATCTTATAGTATCCAAATATTATCTTGCTCTTAAATTGCTACTATTATCTTCTTCTTTATTGGCAAATATTATTTTAAAAGTACTTTAAATATGTGATCTCTATTTGGAGTTCTGAAGAAAAGGGGACCCCCTAATCCAACCCTTTGCCAAATGTGTTCATGTTAAATACAAAATGTCAGATATTTGGTACCCCTCTTTATCTTTTAGCTGCTAATAGTCATGACACCCATTTCTGGGTAATAAGGCATAAACAATAAGCCTGAGGACAGAAGGGAACACACTGAGGATCCTTACTGATGTCGTAGAGCTGCGGGATCCACAGGGACGCTGAACTCCACAATAATTATGTAGACAATAAGAAACATCTTTTTTGAAAGCCACCTTTATCTGGGTAATGTTTTTTGGAAGCTCAAAGCATCTTAATTTTGAGGCTGAGCATATTTGAAACTCTATAAATATAGGATGGAGGACGTGAGGAAGAGATATTGCAGAAAAACAGAATGTTTCTCTAAGCAGAGAGGACAAAAGACAGGGTAATTTTGGTACAGATGTAAAATTTACCTTTTAGTATATAAACTTACTTTTTGAAAATATATGATTAAATGTATTCTTAAACCAGTTTTCAGGAAGTTTCTTTCCATGTTTATAATCCCATCATTTTCCCAGAAATTATTTCAAATTATTATTATTATTATTATTTATTTGAGACAGAGTGTCGCTCTGTTGCCAGGCTGGAATGTAGTAGTGCAATCTCGGTTCACTGCAAACTCCGCCTGCTGGTTTCAAGTGATTCTCCTGCCTCAGCCTCCCGAGTAGCTGGAATTACAGTGTGTGCCACCATGCCTTGCTAATTTTTGTATTTTTAGTAGTGACAGGGTTTCACCATGTTGATCAGGCTGGTCTTGAACTTCTGACCTTGTAGTCTGCCTGCCTCGGCCTCCCAAAGTGCTAGGATAACAGGCATGAGCCACTGTGCCTGGCCCAAATTATTATTTTATTTATTATTCTGTCTCGGCATCTATGCCTAGCTTGCAAGGATAGAACTGGGGGTGTTTATGTAGAATCTGTAGATGCATCTTTTTCAATGATTAATATATTTCAAGGATGAATTTAAAATAAATGAATCGATGTTTACCCCAGTGCACGTATAGGACTGGGTTCCCTCCATCTCCCCACATCTACTGCCATTCTTCTCTTTCTAGTGTAAGTTCACAGATAAACTTACAGAATCTATCCACTCACACATTGTATTTCATTAATGTTTTAATTTAGTAAAATGATGTAATATTTTCATAGTTTTGTTCAGAATTAACAAAATGTGAAGTATCAATATTCAAAAGAAAATAGACAAGAAAAAAAACAGTCATTACTATTTTTGGCATGGATTTTCAGTGAAACAAATATTATGTCTGATTCTTTCTCTGCTTTCTATTTAGCACATCCACCTTTTTTGAAATTGCTCCCTGAGGTGTTCTACTTTTCTTTTTGTTATTTATCTTCACTAATCAAGCTTTAAATGGCGCATGACTTGTGTTAAAGCTAGGGGGTACAGCATGACACAACCAACATTTTGTAAAATGTCACATTTAGTGAAGTAGAGTCTTCTTGAAATCCATACAATAATTCTCCCTTGGATTATAAATATAAATAGTATACAACTTCTTCTAGTTTCCAGAATCAATCAATAGGCGTGGTGTGTGTGTGTGTGTGTGTGTGTGTGTGTGTACACACACATGTATACATAAGAAGAGGCAAGTAGATGAAATTGCCCTGTCAGAATATTTCAGGACTTTTATGAGTTAAAAGTATAAAACTCTATGATTTCTATTGTACTGTCTCAGCTGTTACTTAAATTGATTATAACGTGTTTGTGTGTGTGTGTGTGCGCGTGCGCGCGCATGTGTGTGTGTTTATTTTGTTATTCTAACCTTAGCTATTTTTAAAACAGACTTAGGGATAAACAGAAAACGTGATGACCATTTTTAAAGAGATCTTGTTGTGCGGATTAAGTACTAGAAGAGGATACAGAATTTCATGTTTTTGTTTAGAAGACTTCATAGTCATTTTAACATGGTGATGAATCAGAAAATGAAATTCCTTTATAGTTATAATCAATTTGAGTAACAGCTGAGAAAGTACAATAGAAATCATATAGTTTTACTTTTATCCCATAAAAGTCATGAAATATTCTGACAGGGCAATTTCATCTACTTGCCTCTTCCTATAAATCTTTAAAAATCTGTTTTAATAATAAGCTAATTTTCCTACCACATAAACCAAATATACTCTTGGTGGATTTGCAATTTAACTCTATCCAGAATTGTATGTATTTCTTCCATTTTGGTTGAAGTAAAAATAGAAAATGTAAAAAAAAAGAGTCAATGTTGGTTTTGATTTTGTTTCATCATTCAACATAGTTATACCTTAATTATTAACTACAAAAGTTAGATATGCATCCCCTGCATTAAGAAAGACTGAGGAAATAATCCAATACTAAAAAGTGTTATTGCTGTCTCCAAAATTTTCCTGCCGAAGCCAGAGACAAGAGAGATAATATTAATACAAATACACCATGTTCCATATTACCACTTCCTCAGATGACTGGGACTTCTGCCTGATGGAACATGGGACAATTATCTTGTCCTTTGTGTTCAGAGATGATGTGCTGACAGGTTATTTCCTGAGCAGTAACTGAGATATGTGACCTGCTATCTTTACCAGGAGAGAGCTTATTTTGTAGTTGACAGTAGCAGTCACCGAGGAAAAAATTTGACATTTGTGGCCTTGTAGCCTCTGGGTCAGGTGAGTCTGCTTTTGATTCCTTCTTCCTGGTATGGACTTCTGTTTTGTCTTGGCTTTATAAACTAACACTGCCTTGTTGCTAGTAATCTCTGAAGGTATTCCCTCTGTCCCAGCCCCCTACGTATGCAATCACCTACCATGTCCTACAATTACAACCTTTTAATTCTGGTACCATTTTCCCTGTCTTCTTATCAGTGAAATACAGTGAGCCCCAATCTGAATGTAGATAAGATCTCTGCTACTAAGCTTTATTTGCTAGAGAGTTGGTTCTGCTCTTATTGCCCAGAAAGAGATTACCAAGTCAATGATTATCCATTTCTTAACCTAGGCTTAGAATACTTGTGTAGGATATTGCCTTATAGTGCATTAGATAAAAGCAGTTTCATTAACGAATGCTGAAGAAAAGACAAGTCTTAGGTTGGTAAGTCTCTATTACAATGATAATCATGTCAATAAATACTTCCATCTTACATTTGAACAGTAATTTTCATTTCCACAGTACTTTCACATACAATACCAGTTTCCCATAACATGACAGGTGTCACCAAAAGGATGAAGCCCCTCTTGTCTTGTAAGTCTGTGAAGCAGCCGGGCATGGTGGCTTATGCCTGTAATCCCAGCACTTTGGGAGGCCAAGGTGGGCGGATCACGAGGTCAGGAATTGGAGACCAGCCTGGTCAGTATGGTGAAATCCTGTCTCTACTAAAAATACAACAATTAGTTGGGCATGGTAGTGTGCAACTGTAGTCCCAGCTACTCAGCAGGCTGAGGCAGGGGAATCACTTGAACCTGGGAGGAGGAGGTTTTGGTGAGCCAAGATCACACTGCTGTACTCCAGCCTGGGCAACAAAGGGAGACTCCATCTAAAAAAAAAATAAGTCTGTGAAGTTATCAACGGAGACACATTTAATTACGACTATCAAGTTCCTCTTTGAAACTATAGGAAAATTAGCATAATATCAAGCATGATTTGGCCTGTTGCCATGGCTCCAACAGTCATCTCTATGCAAATGTTTACCATCTCTCTCTGTCCTGACTGTCTAATAGGTATCTGGACTTGAAGCCTACCTCAAATTCAACGTGAATAGACTCCTACTCACCCACCACGACCTCCTTTCCTTTTGGCTCCTCTATTACTAATAATAGTTTGCCGACTTTCTTCTAGACATCAGGATTAGTCAATACCTTAGTCATCTTGAATTTCTTACTTTCTATTACCTCTCTGCATCTAATCAGTCATAAAATCTTGAAGTTTCTATCTCATTACCAAATGTTCCAACCTGTTCATTCCTACTGCCAACATCCTCATTCCTCTCTTTATGAACTCTTCTAGCCTACTCTAAAACCTCTTAACTTGTCTTCCTGCTTCTGCTTTGCTATTTTATGCATGACTTCTATATTCATTACATAGGGCAATGATTTCCGATCATTTTAGTATTACACGACCTTTTATTCCAATGAAACTGAACTTAAATATATAAAACAGATAAAAAAGTGCTGCTGTCTTTGTAGCAGCGATTGAATGTGGGAACTTGCACTACTTTCAGAAGGGCCTCTTCTTACCCCACCTCTTCTCTCTCTACCCACACTCTCATTGGAATACAGTTGAAAACCACTGTTAAAAGATCTTCTCAGACAATTAATTATGACCACATAATAAAATTGTATTTCCAACATGCTGCAAGGAAATAGGATTTAGAAAAAGTAAATTTAAATATATCCTCTTGATACAGATGATTCATTTAAAAAATGATGATTAGATAATGATCATTAGATTATATGCAACTATTCCAAAGATTCTGCTTAACAATAATCAGGCTGTTAGCATGATAATTAGTTGAAGTCAGTCTACTCTCCTAGAAGAGGTCATAATCTCATGAAAGTCTATCAGAAATTTGCTTCATTTTTTTCTTATCGAGAATGCTGATGGCCGGGCAGGGTGGCTCATGCCTGTAATCTCAGCACTTAGGGAGGCTGAGGTGGGCAGATCACAAGGTCAGGAGTTCAAGACCAGCCTGACCAATATGGTGAAGCCTCATCTCTACTAAAAATAAAAAAATTAGTTGAGTGTGGTGGTGGGCACCTGCAATCCCAGCTATTCAGGAGGCTGTTGGCGGGAGAATTGCTTGAACATGGAAGGCGGAGTTTGTAGAGAGATGAGATTGCGCCACTGCGCTCCAGCCTGGGTGACAGAATGAGACTCCATCTCAAAAAAAAAAAAAAGAATGCTGATTACTTCCCAGAAAAAATGATGAATTACATTGTACAGGAAGTTTTAAGGCAGCTCAAATATCACATTTACTTTCTCACCACTAGTCATGTTAGAATACTACTGGAAATTTCTAAATGCTATTATCTACCAAATTAGGAATAGGCTCTTTGGCCTAAAGTTCAAATCACAACTTGTTGTAATCTAACTTTTAGCTTTTCTTTCTGTTTCCTACATTGATAAATATTACAATCTCAACTCTACTTTTTCTCATGTTAATGTCTCTGAAGCTTTATATTATTATTTTGTGGCAGTTTTGTTATTCTGCCTTGTATTCTACAGCTAGTAGGAAACACAGGCAAATATATAACAGATAATATATTGAAATTACGGTATAAATACATAATTAAAATCTACATTTGCAGCCACCAGTAGTTTGTTATGTTCTTGTTTTATCTCCAATGAGATTGTTAACCTTTTAAAAGCTTTATAGGACAATGCTTCATTTTTAGAAATATTTTGTGATTCATCTTTTGCTAGCTATGCAATTCCAGACATTAATACTTAATCTGACTGAACCTTGGTTTTGTGATCATCAGAACTATACATACCAATAAGTAAATATCTATTGAAATGATTTTTTCCTACAGCAAAAGAAAATCATAATGCATAGAAGGATAGAAGCAGATAGCCTGAAACAATGAGATCCTAGGTCATATTTGTATCTCTAGGCATTTTGAGGATAATAGGCATCTAAGCCTGGTAATGAGGTCTTTTGAGGAGAAAGAAGTAGATAGATTTAAGATTATTAGAGTTAAAAATA
This sequence comes from Cacajao melanocephalus, assembly GCA_963573385.1. Classification (NCBI taxonomy): domain Eukaryota; kingdom Metazoa; phylum Chordata; class Mammalia; order Primates; family Pitheciidae; genus Cacajao; species Cacajao melanocephalus. The sequence continues at coordinate 12,930 of CAUYLG010057761.1, read as the reverse complement.
ACAAAATTACTTATATATGCTTTCTCTCATTTCCAGACAGCCTTATGATGATTTGGAGAATTCCAGAGGTAGAAATAATAAAATGATATGTGAGAGGTTTTCATGCCTCAACATAAAAGGTTTTCAGAGCATTCTTGCTGACTCAGTGAATTGATATTAGCTTTAGGTATTTTGGGTTATATCCTAATTAATCCTCTTAACTTCAGAGCTTTGTCCATCAGTAATACACTAAGTGTACTGTATGTGCTCTATTGAGGCACAGCCAAGAATTGCAGTGGCTGAGCTTTAGTGAATAGGAATAGAAAAGTTTCAAGAAGCAAACTTTTCCATTGAGCAAGACCTACACCAAATGCACAGCAACTGATTCAATGATAACTTAATGATGAATTCCTTTGACCTTAATGATAAAGTTAGTAGGTGCATTAATTAAAAGACAGTCGTACGTTTTCGTTGTAAAATTGGGTGACTTACGATGTACTTTCTCAGTCTAACAATACTTAGAAGTTAGATCATGAATTAATAGAACTTGTGCTACGTAGGCATATTCACTCAATACTGTGCCAGAAACATACTGAAGAGGCTGAATCAGCAGGACATAGTGATTGATTAATTGAACATGAAGAGTATAAGATATATGAGGAGAGAGAAGAGTAAATTTGGTGGGAGAAACTGATGATAACAAATATATGTGTTTACACATAAATTATATATATATATGTGTATGTGTATATATGAGTGTATGTGTGTATATGAGTGTATGTGTATGTATGTATATGTGTGTATACCAAATTTGGTGTGTGTATACATGTGTGTATGTGTATATATATGTGTATGTGTTCCACATCAAAGGATATATTGAGAGAGATATATATATATAGTAATATATTGAGATTATATAATATGAGATATATTATACTACATATATATATACACAAATGTGTGCTTGTATATCAAATTTGATACACACACACATACACGCATACACATATATATAATTTATGTGTTGAAACATATAACTTGGTGTATATATATGCCAAATACACACACACACACACACACATACACACACATATACAGAGACATATATATGTTAATATATACATACACATATATGATTTATTCACGTGTGTCTTCTAAGTTTCTTCCCTTTGTGGAACCTCAAATAGAGTGACAAATAATAATAACTATTACAATAAAATTCCTTCTTTAGTACAATGTGGGAAGATCACAGAGTATACGAACCCAGTCTGACTGACCCAGAACTGTGTCACCTTCCCTCTTCTCAGTTGTCACTGGACACTTGAACAAATTCATGGTTCTTTTAGCAACAGTGTTGTTAATGAGTATGGGGGGGTCAATCAATTATATCTGCTATACGTGATTCTCAAAAGATAATCCCTAACTAGTAGTATTCACATCAGTTGAAAACTTGTTAAAATTTAGGTTTTTCTGCAGCACTTTAGACCTATTGAACCAGGAACTCCATGGGTGGGGCCCAGCCATTTCTGTTTTAATGGGCCTTTCTGGTCATTCTGATGCATGGTAACGTTTGAAAACCACTGTGTTATAATAAAGTTTACTGAAGAAGAAATGTACTGTTTGCTCAGGACTACAGCACTGCAGAACTTCAGAGAAAAACAATGCATATAAAATGAAATGATAAAGTGCAATCAGGGAAGTGACTCCCAATCAGGAAGTTTGATGTGGAGCCTTGACATATCTCTTAGTTCTTTTGCCTGATAACCCAGAATGACCATCCTTCAAGAAGTAACTCACTGTTGACCTCAATTTCAAATAATTTGTGACTCAATTCTGTCAAAAGCCATGTTGAGATCATTCATTCATTTATGCCTTAACTTTCTCTCTAGAATTGCAATCAAGTGCTATTTCTGTATGTTATATCAGGGAGATGCAAATCAAACTCTAGAACTTTAACTCTCTGCAGAAGATAATCTGATATTGTAAAAAAGAAATAGTCTTATGAAGAATGCTTTTGCATTTTCTTAACATCATTTGTAAAGACTATTGTTCATTTTTTACTTAATAACCAATAACATAAATACATACATGATACATTCATTCCTCTTAGCATACAGCATTGAGGAGGAAACGTCTTTTCAAGTATATCTTGATGAGAATAGAAATTTTCATTTTCATTTGAAAATTTCAGAATGCTCAGGTTCCTTTTATTAGATAATATGAACCATATAACCCATTGCTTCATTTCTGCCTGGACCTCCAACAATCAATTTTATACTTAATTGCTGTACTTTAACTAAAGGATTTTTAATGTAATTATACCTCTGCTCCCTAACTTTGATTATGTGGCTCCTGTTGGCCTTTTTATAAAGCTTATTGCACCCTTGACTCTTATTTTTAAAACTGCTTTTAATTCATTTTTGAAGGGAGATACGGAAGAGTTATACAAATAAATCTCTTCTCTTTATTCACATTCATATTTTAATTCACATTCACATTCATATTATCTAGGCATCCATCTACCCATCTTTTCCTCCAACTATCCTTCTTTCCTTTTATCTACCTACCTGGCCATCCAGCCATCTACCTATCCTCCCATTCATCCATTTATTCTATTCAAATGAATTTCTGCCTGTAACCAAATAAATACAGTGCATATATGATCACGAAGAAACTTATGGAATCAGAGAGTAACTATGCTAGAACAGAAGAAATAGACCAGCTTCTTCATTTTACAGAAGATAACTTTAGTTTCTTTTTTTCTGATCTTTCATAATCATAGTTTACATAGATTCAGAAAGTTTTTGTGTGTCTGTAACTACTTTAAACGTGTTTAGCCTAGTTATAAAACTTCATTTTGTTTTATAGGCTTGTTTAAAATAGTGTCTGTAAACCAACATGTAGAAATTCAGCTTTAAAAATAAAAAGAAATTAGGAGTTAAATATTTATGACAGAGGTTACTTCAGTTTTCAGTTGCCTTAAATAGTAAGCTCCCCTACTGCCTTTAAAACAGGAGTGTTCTTCATTCATTCAACAAATATTATTAAAAGTAATAATTCAGTTCACCAAACTCTCACAGTCAAAAAGTTTACAATCAATTTCTATTCAAATTTCTAGAAAAATATCTATTGCATGAGTTAAAGATACTTATATGTTTAAGCCATATTAATTTGGGCTCTCTGAAGTTAAGATATTGGATATAATAGTAGGAGAATCAAAAATAAATGAATATCAGATACAAGAAAAATAAACATATTCTTTAATTTTTTTTTTTGAGACTGAGTCTTGCTCTTGTCACTCAGGCTGGAGTACAATGGCTGATTGTGGCTCACTGCAACCTCTGCCATCTGGGTTCAATCAATTCTCCTGCCTCAGCCTCCCAAGTAGCTGAAATTATAGGTGGCAGCCACCATGCCCAGCTAATTTTTCTATTTTTAGTAGAGACAGGGTTTCACTATGTTGACCAGGCTGGCCTTGAATTCTTGACCTTAGGTAAACTGCGCACCTTGGCCTCCCAAAATGCTGGGATTACAGGCAAGAGCCACCATGGCAGGCCTGTTCTTTAAAAAAAAAAAAAAAAGTGGAAAAAAAAACACTTTAAACTTCATATGGAACCGAAAGAGAGCCTGCATAGCCAAGATCATCCTAAGCAAAAAGAACAAAGCTGGAGACATCACACTACCTGACTTCAAACTATACTACAAGGCTACTGTAATCAAAACAGCATGGTATTGGTACCAAAGGAGAGATATAGACCAATGGAACAGAACAGAGGCCTCAGGAGCAATGCTAAATACTTATAACCATCTGATCTTCAACAAACCTGACAAAAACAAGCAATGGGGAAAGGATTCTCTGTTTAATAATGGTGTTGGGAAAACTGGCTAGCCATCTGCAGAAAGTTGAAACTAGACCCCTTTTTGACATCTTACACTAAAATTAACTCCAGATGGATTAAAGATTTAGACATAAAACCTAACACCATAAAAGCCCTAGAAGAAAACCTAGGCAAAACCATTCAGGACATAGGCATAGGCAAGGACTTCATGACAAAAACACTGAAAGCAATGGCAACAAAAGCCAAAATAGACAAATGTGATATAATTAAAATTAAGAGTTTCTGCACACCAAAAGAAACAATCATTAAACTAGCTACCAACAGAATAGGAAAAAATTTTTGCAATCTACCCATCTGACAAAGGGCTAATATCCATAATCTGCAAAGAAATAAAGCAGATTTACCAGAAAAAAACCTATTCAAAAGTGGGCAAAAGATATGGACAGACACTTTGCAAAAGAAGACATTTATGAGGCCAAGAAACATATGAAAAAAATGCTCATCATCCCTAGTCATTAGAGAAATGCAAATCAAAACCACATTGAGATACCATCTCAGAATGGCGATCGTTAAAAAATCAGGAGGCAGCAGATGACGGAGAGGATGTGGAGAAATAGGAACACTTTTACACTGTTGGTGGGAGTGTAAACTAATTCAACCATTGGGGAAGACAGTGTGGCGATTCCTCAAGGATCTAGCAACAGAAATTTCATTTGACCCAGCAATCCCATTACTGGGTATATACCCAAATAATTATAATTTGTTCTATTATAAAGACATATGTACATTATATGTACGTGTACATGTACATGTTCTATTATAAAGACACATGTATGTTCATTGTGGCACTGTTTACAATAGCAAAGACCTGGAACCAACTCAAATGCCCATCAGTGATAGACTGGACAAAGAAAATGTGGCACATATACACCATTGAATAGTATGCAGCCATAAAAAATGATGAATTTGTGTCCTTTGTAAGGACATGGATGAATCTGGAAACCCTCATTCTCAGCAAACTGACATAAAAACAGAAAACCAAACATTGCATATTCTCACATTGTTCCCACTGTTCCCATGAACAATGGGAACACATGGACACAGAGAGGGGAGCATCGCACACCGGGGTCTGTTGAGGGGACTATGGGAGGGACAGCGGGGGGGTGGGGAGGTTGGGGAGAGATAGCATGGGGAGAAATGCCAGATACAGATGACGGGGCGGATGGAGGCAGTAAACCACGTTGCCATGTTTGCACCTATGCAACAATCCTGCATGATCTGCACACGTACCCCGGAACCTGAAATACAATGAAAAAACTGAAAAAGAAAAAGAATAGTTAAAAAAAAAACACAGTAATAATTCCCCAGACTTCCAGCAGCAGCGGGGAAGTTTCTCTTTATCCCAGCCGCAGGTCAACAAGAAAAGCAATATTCCAGCTCGTCACGGCCCTGAATCCATTCCCCGAAACGCACAGCAGGTGCATGACACGTCATGAGCTATGAGGACATCAAACCTCACACGCGATACGCTGCTATTTCGCGGGAGGCATCCGCTAAAAGAAGTCTTCCATTCATCTAGTTTTCCTGCCGCCTGACGAGGCCGAGACTTTGAATAAAACTCATTTCATTACAGCAGCTGCTTTTGTCGGGAGAGGAGATTCGTTCCTGACTCGACCCATCAGTCCAAGCCGTAACAACCTCATTGAGAGACGTGCACTTCCCGGAGGCCGGGGGAAACCGTCAGGGGAAACCGTGCCACGTTCCCGGAGGAATACGTGAGCAAAATGTCAAAGAGGCCTGGGTGAGGCCGACCACCACGTTAAGGAATCTTAACTCAGCTTGACTGGGTAGATGACTCTGTCCTCATGCTGCTAATATGGAGAGATCTGACGCCGGGTGCGGCGGCTCACGCCTGTCATCCCAGCACTTTGGGAGGCCGAGGCGGGCGGATCTCCTGAGGTCAGGAGTTCGAGACCAGCCTGGCCAACATGGTGAAACCCCATCTCTACTAAAAATACAAAAAATTAGCTGTAATCGCAGCTACTCGTGAGGCTGAGGCAGGAGAATCTCTTGAACCCGGGAGGCGGAGGTTGCCGTGAGCCAAGATTGTGCCACTGCCCTCCAGCCTGGGCGACAACAGCAAAAGTCTCAAAGGAAGGGAGGAAGGAAGGAAGGAAGGAAGGAAGGAAGGAAGGAAGGGAGAGAGGGAGGCAGGGAGGGAGGCAGGGAGGGAGGGAAACAAGGAAGAAAGAAAGAAACATGAGGGAAAGAGAAAGAAACAAAGAAAGAAAAAGAAAAAGAAAGAAAGAAAGAAAGAAAAGAGAAAGAGAGACACAAACCACTTTGCGAGGCTGAGGCAGGCGGATCACCTGAGGTCAGGAGTTCGAGACCAGCCTGGCCAACCTAGAGAAACCCCGTCTCTACTGAAGAAACCATTAACTAACGTTTCTTTCCTTATCTGCCCTGAGAATTCAGAGGCCACGATATCTGCATATAACTGTAACAGTTGTATTAATGCTTCTTTTCTTGTCCCCACATGAATTTAGAGGCCACAGTATCTGCATATAATTGTAACCATGGTATTTAATGCTTCTTTTTTTATCTGTGCATGAATTTAGAGGCCACAGTATCTGCATTAAATAAGAAAGATGATATTGACGTTTCTTTTGTTATGCGCACATGAATTTACAGGCCACAGTATCTGCATTTAATAATATCGGTGAGATTGAAGCAAGCACCGTTATGTTAAGAAAAATGTGTTTTCACCCAAACACGGGGGCTTTGGGCAGAATCCGTGTAGCAGAACACAACCCCCAGAACGCTCGCGCAAATGAGTTCCTCTGCCGTGAATTTACAGTCGCTGAATGAAACCTGGTGTACACACTTTGTAAATCAATTCCCTCCTGCCCACAGCACAGACCTTTTTAAAACACCCTGGTAATGAATCAAATCCAGACCGACACAGAGCCGGGGTTTAAAAAAAATATAAAAAAAATTTACAACGTACGTCAAGAAAGAAAAATAAAAGCTTCTGAGTTCTCCCAGCAGGAAGGGTCCGGGGGCCCTTTGGAAGGTCCGGCTTCCCTTGCGGCGTGATGCCCACAACCAGCTCTCTCCCCTGGGTCATTCTGAAGAACTGAAGGTGAAACTTTTTTTTAATTGAGACAAAGTTTTACTTTTGTTGACGAGGCTGGAGTGCTGTGGCCTGATCTCCGCTCACGGCAGCCTCCGCCTCCCGGGTTCAAGCGATCCTCCTGCCTCAGCCTCCCGAGTAGCTGGGATGACAGGCACCTGCCACCACGCCCGGCTCATTTTTATATTTTTAGTACAGATGGGGTTTCGCCATGTTGGCCAGGCTGGTCTCGAACTCCCGACCTCAGGGGATCCTCGTGCCTCGGCCTCCCAAAGTGCTGGGATGACAGGCGTGCGCCACGGCGCCCGGCCAGATCACTGCCTCATAAAACGGACCCCAGACAGTAACCTTGTTCCTTCCATCAGGTGAGGGCACGCTGAAACCCGCCATGCCTTCACCTGGGACTTCCAGCCTGCAGAAGTGGGAGACCAGCTTTCTGCTCTTCATAATGGTCCACGTGTATACTACTGTTTTTCTTCATTTTTTTTAAGAGACAGGGTCTCATGATTTCGCCCACGCCGCACTGCCGTGGCGTGACCACGGCTCACCGCCGCCTCGAACTCCTGGACTCCAATGATCCTCTGCCTCAGCGTCTGGAGTAGCCGGAACGGTTGGCCTGCAGCACCGCACACGCCCAGGTCATTTTTTTAAATGCTCTGTACAGATGGGGTCGTGCTCTGTGGCAAAGGCTGGCCTCAAACTCCTGAACCCCGGCGTTCATCCGAGTCCGCTTTTCAAAGTGCTGGGTTACAGGGTTACAGCCCTGAGTCCCGGCGCCTGGTGCAGTCTGTCATCCTGTTACAGCCGCTCAAACGGAAGCTCATCTTATAGTGACAGAAAGACGTCCCCACCCCCCGCCCTCTCCGCATTCCCCTTCTCCAGGCGGACGACCCGTGTGTCTCTGGCAGACTCTTCATCCAGGATTCTCCATGCTTCTGTGCAGCTCAGCTAAAACCCTGACGCTGACAATGTAAAAAGCTTCCAATGCTGCGCTGGGCGTGGTGGGTCACGCCTGGATTCCCAGGCCTTTGGGAGGCGGACGGGGGCAGATCACGAGGTCAGGTGTTCGAGACCAGCCCGGCCAACGCGCTGAAACCCCCCGTCTCTACGCAAGACACAAAAAGGAGCCAAGGGTGGTCGCGGGTGCCTGTGTTCCCGGCTACGTGGGAGGCTGAGGCAGGAAAATGGCTTGAACCCCGGAGGCGGAGGTTCTGTTGAGCTGAGACGGTGCCACTGCACTCCAGCCTGGGTGGGTGACATGGCAAGACTCCGCGTCAGAGGAAAAAAAAAAAAAAGCCTCTGATGCATGTTTGCTGATGGGCCCAACCCAAGCCAGGCATCTTCAGAAGCTGCTTCCATCCGTACAAAGTATCACCAGAGTCAGCGTTCTTCCGTTCGGTGCCACTGAAACCTCGACTCTGCGAGTTTAAAGAGCTTCCCATGCCAGGCCGAGCACGGCGGCTCATGTCTCTCATCCCAGCACTCGGGGAGGCCGAGGCGGGCGGATCACCTGACGTCAGGAGTTCGAGACCAGCCTGGCCAACACGGTGAAACCCCGTGTCTACCAAAAACACAAAAATCAGGCAGCTGTGGTGGCGCCTGCCTGTCATCCCAGCTACTCGGGAGGCCGAGGCTGGAGCATCGCTTGAGCCGGAGAGGTGGAGGCTGCCGTGAGCCGAGATCGCAGCACGGTGCTCCAGGCTGGGCGGCCGAGCAAGACTCCGTCTCAAAAAACAAAAAAAGCCTCTGCTGCATCGTTGCGGGTGGACACAACTCCAAGCCGGACGTCTTCAGAACGGTGTTTGCTTCCTGCACGGCGTCTCCACGGAAGCCACCCTGGGCACCTGCAGGTCTGGGTTGTGGGCACAGTCCAGGTGCCTGAGGCGCGTCTCCGGTTTGCAAGACACGGACACCACAGGGCCTGCGGCAGTGCTGAACCAGGAGAGCGTGGAGACACACACACACGCACACACGTGCACAGAGACACACACACATATGCACAGACACACGCACAGACATGCACAGACACACACACATGCAGAGACACACAGGCACACACATGTGCACACACATGCACAGACACACACACGCACAAACATGCACACACATGCACAGACACATACGCACATGCACAGACACACACACAGACATGCACAGACACACATGCAGAGACACACATGCACACACATGTGCACACACATACACAGACACACACATGCACAGACAAACATGCACACACATGCACAGACACATACGCACATGCACAGACACACACATATACGTACAAACAGACACATGCACAGAGAGACAGACACACACATGCACAGATACATACACACATGCACATACACACATGCACATGCTTTAAAAGGAACCAGGAGAGCCTGGACACACACACACACACACGTGCACACACATGCACAGACACACACATGCACAGACAAACATGCACACACATGCACAGACACATACGCACATGCACAGACACACACACATACGCACAAACAGACACAGGCACAGACAGACACACACACACATGCACAGATACATACACACATGCACATACACACATGCACATGGTTTAAAAGGAACCAGGAGAGCCTGGACACACACACACACACACATGTACACAGACACACAAACACACAGAAGCATTTGATTTAAAAGGAAACAGGAGAGCTTTCACACACACACACACACACATGAAGACACACACACACACAAGTATTTGCTTTAAAAGGAACCTGGAGAGCCTGGACACACACACAGAAATATGTACACAGACACACAAACACACAGAAGCATGTGATTTAAAAGGAACCAGGAGAGCTTGCACACACACACACATGAAGACACACACACACACACAAGTATTTGCTTTAAAAGGAACCTGGAGAGCCTGGACACACACACACACACACACACGTACATAGACACACACACACACATGAAGACACACACACACACGTATATGCTTTAAAAGGAAACAGGAGAGTCTGGACACGCACACACACATGTACACAGACACACACACACACAAGCATGTCATTTAAAAGGACCGAGGAGAACTTGGACACACACACACAGACAGACACACACATGAAGACACACACAAACACACAGAAGCATGTGATTTAAAAGGAACCAGGAGAGCCTGGATACACACACACACATGAAGACATACACACGTACACACAAGTATATGCTTTAAAAGGAACCTGGAGAGCCTGGACACACACAGACACACACGTACACAGACACACAAACACACACCCATGTACACAGACACACACACACAAGCATGTGATATAAAAGGAACCAGGAGAACTTGGACACACACACACACACAGACGCAGACATGAAGACACACACACAGACACACACACACACACGCACGCACGTGTGTTAAAAGGAACCAGGAGAACTTGGACACACACAGACACACAGACGGAGACATGAGGACACACACACAGACACACACACACACACACACAAGTATATGCTTTAAAAGGAATCAGGAGAGCCTGGACACACACACACACACATGAAGACACACACACAAAAGTATTTGCTTTAAAAGGAAGCAGGACAGCCTGGACACACACACAGACACACACACACACGCACGCACGTGCGTTAAAAGGAACCAGGAGGTATTAACGGGGAACAATCCCGTGCCTGTGAGGCCGTAATTGGTGCCCCGAACACTGCGTAGCGAAACCTTCCCCTCTCTAATGCAGACTGACAGTTGTGTTTTACTCCGCGTCGTCCACAATGCCGTCCGGCGAGGAGGGGAGGGGGCTGCTGTGTAAAAACGCTGGAACGGCACCTTTAGCGCGTTTGACAGAAACGTCTGCAGCCAGGCGCTTGGTTTATGGCCCTGCGGGGTGAGCTGGAGCTCGTGCTGTCGCCTTTCAGCTTTAGGAACGGGACTTTCTGTCCGTCCCGCGTGTCGGCCGGGACCCCCGGCCAGCCGCGGGAATCTGATAGGGTCCCAGAGAGGCCTCGTGAATGTCTGCACATGCCTTCTCATGAGAAGTCCCAGAAATGGCAGAAACGGAAGGTTTGGGGTTTGAGACAGGGAGAGATGCATCTCCCAGGCACCCTCCACATGGAAACCAAACCCTGGGAGTTCCACCACTTGGGGGTACAAAGGAAAGATTTGGGGTCCCAGACAAGGAGGAATTCATCTTGGAGACACCCTCTGCGTCAGAACCAAAAGCTGGGAGTTCCACCACTTGGGGGTACAAAGGAAAGATTTGGGGTTCCACAGAAGGAGGAATTCATCTTGCAGACACTTTCTGCGTCAGAACCAAATACTGGGAGTTCTATCATTGGGGGGTAGAAACGAAAGATTTGGGGTTTCAGACAAGCAGATATTGATCTTGCAGACACCGTCCCCATCAGAACCAAATGCTGGGAGAACTTCTACGTTTGGGGACAGAAAGGAAAGATTTGGGGTTCAGGACAATGACGTATTCATCTCATAGATACCCTGGGATATGGCTGTGAGATGCTGCCAGTTACATAGATAGAACATAGATAGATAGACAGATAGATGATAGATAGATGATAGATACATAGATAGATGATAGATAGATAGATAGATAGATACATAGATGATAGATATATAGATAGATGATAGATGATAGATAGATACATAGATGATAGATAGATAGATAGATAGATACATAGATGATAGATATATAGATAGATGATAGATGATAGATAGATAGATAGATAGATAGATAGATAGATAGATAGATATAGATGATGATAGATAGATGATAGATACATAGATAGATGATAGATAGATAGATAGATGATAGATAGATGATAGATGATGATAGATAGATGATAGATAGATAGATAGATAGACATGTGGATGATACATAGATTTAATAGATGCATGGGTAGAGAACGATGGATAATACCTGGACTCGAGATGCATGGACGTACGGATAGATGTATGACTGATAGATACATGATAGGGTAGATGGGAGATGATACATAGATTCAGTAGAGTGACGGATGGATGCTGAATGGATGAGTAGGTGACAGATAGATCGGTGACAGAATAGATAGATGATACGTAGACTCAATATATGGATGGACGGATATACAATTGATAGAACAGATAGATGATAGATGAGATACAGATTCAGTAGACGGATGGATGGACAGATGGATGAATGCATGAACGGACAGATGATTGATACATGATACAATAGATAAACAGATGATACATGAGATATAGATTCAATGGATGGATGCATGAATGGAGACATGATTGATAGATGATCGAACAGTTAAATAGATGATAGATGAGGTATAGATTCAATAGACGGACACACAACTGACAGATAATAGAATACATCATAGGATAGATAGATGATATATAGATAGGTAGATAGATTCAACAGATGGATGGATGGATGGGTGGGTATACAACGTATAGATAATAGAACAGATAGATGATATAGACAGATACATACACGCATAGATACATAGATCGATTCAATAGATGGATTCAATAGGTGCACGAATGGATGGGTGGATATTCAATTGATACGTAATCGAACAGACAGATGATATACATAAATAGTTAGATAGATTCATACATACATTGATGTATTGATTCAATACATGGATGAATGGTTGCATGGATATTCAATTGTTAGATAATAGAATAGATACATAGATGATACATATATATATGCTACCCATCCCCTCTCCTCCCTCTCCTCCCCTCCCCTCCCCCTCTGCCCTCCTCCCTCTCCTCCCCTCCCCTCCCCCTCTGCCCTCCTCCCTCCCCTCCCCTCCCCCTCCCCCTCTGCCCTCCTCACCCCCCTCCCCTCCCCCTCCCCCTCCCCTCCTCCCTCCCCTCCCTTCCCCCTCCCCCTCCCCTCCTCCCTCCCCTCCCCTCCTCCTCCCCCTCCCCTCCTCCCTCCCCTCCCTCCTCCCTCCCCTCCCCTCCTC